>CAJNJA010011126.1:0-13139 GCA_905231915.1 Symbiodinium necroappetens | reverse complement strand
TAGGGGTTTAGGGGTTTAGGGATAGGTTTAGGGGTTTGGGGTTTAACACTTCAAACTCCCAAGTCTGGAGAACCCGCTTCCCGTAGCGTCTCGCAAAAGCCCCCGATATACCCCTCAACAAAATCCTGTGTGCATATATATATGTAAATATATACATATACATACACATATGCAGACAGACATACATACATACGTACCTACATACGTACATACGTACATACGTACCTACATACATACATTATTAATACTGAGAAGTAGCGAAAATTTCTCGAAATCCTGATCCTTGCAGGGTGCGAGCCGAGAGGTTCGATGCTTTCCGGCGGAGCAGGGAGGGGGAGTAGGGTTTAGGGATTAGGGTTTATTAGGGTTTGGGTTTTGGGGTTTAGGGTTTATTAGGTTTTAGGGCTTCGAGTTTGGGGCTTGAGTTTTGGGGCTTAGGGTTAGGGTTTACAGGGGCCTAGGGATTAGGGTTCAGGGTGTAGGGGTTTAGGGCTTCAGGGGTTTAGGGTGTAGGGTCAAACCGAAGGAGCCAGAGTTTGATTTGTGGTTGTGTGGGGTTTAAGCGCCCGGAAGTCTCTTAGAGGACCCTAATTATAGTACCCTAAATAGTAGGATCCTCATGATAAGGGACCCCAAAATCAGGTACTTGTTTAGGGGTCAGGGACTTTAGGGTGCTGACACGTTTTCGGCATGTCTGGTGCCGAGTTGACTTTGTCTGGGAGCTTTCAGGAGGGTAGACAATGTATATCCTATGTTCATTAAAACATACTACTCTAATGGCCACGTGCACTGCAGCAGCATTAAACCCAGAGTGTGGTACACAGGATACGGCAGCCTGGGGCAATGGTCAAGCTTTGTGTTCATGGTTTAAGGCCATGACGAGTCGAAAACGGTCTTAAGGGTGTTTAGGTGTCTTGGTCCGTTTTCTCCAATCTTAGCCACACTTCGCAACTGAAACTGAAAGCCGTATAAGACCCTATGAAACCACTTTTATACAACCCTTCACAACATAAATATACGCCTGCATAAAAGCCCTGATACTTACATGGCGGGCTCCTCAGGTAACTTACCCGGATGGCATGAAGTACGACTGCGAGGCCCAGAAAACTGCTGCGCGCTTCGGTTCTAGGAATGTGTCATAGGGTTGTTTCTGAACCCCCAAAGTAGGTATAGTAGTGGCCCAATGCCTATAGAGCGCTGATATTCTACATACTTTTGGGGTCCAGGTTGGCCTTGTTTAGTGCTGACTCAACCAGGAACTCTTATGTTTCAGTAACATAGTAACATTCCATCAACCCGAACCCCAGCAGCGCGATGATGCTGTGACTATCCATGAGTCAGACCGCAGTGGTGAATGCTAAGCCCGAGCCCCTCCCGAACCCGATGCCATCAGAACTGTATTCGGGGCCCGGTGTTCCCGGTCCTAAACCCAACCCCCAAAATCCTAAACCTTAAAGCCGAAACCCCAAAATCCTAAACCTTGTAAAGCTCAAATCTCATCTCCTAAAACTTATAAAGCCTTAACCCCCAAACCCGGGCCGTAACCCCCAACGAGCATACAACCCCAACAAAATCTCAAACACGAGACCACATGAGCCCTGTCCCCCAAACCTTAACCCCAAATAACCTGCCTCTTTAAGCCCCCCAAAATCCCAAAGCCGTGCTCCCCCAAAAGTCCTCGACCCTACCTTGGAGGGCCGGGGGACTTGGTAAGTAAGTATTTTATCGGCTTAGATTAAGGTTTAGGGTTTAGGGTATCGACTTACATTAGGGTTTAGGGTCTCGACTTACATTGGGGCTTAGGGTTTAGGGTGTCTACGTCGTCTTGCTACGTACTTACTAAGTCCCCCGACCCTCCACGCGCGTTTGCGAGGCTGTCTTCATCGATCAAGGCTTGGGCGCACAGAAACATGGCACTGTCGGCCGCCACTTGCCTTTTCAAGGTTCAGGGTTTGGGGTATAGGGTTCGAGGTTTTCCACTACGGGTGTGTGTGTGTGTGTGATGTCGGGTCGCGGGGTGTGATGAATGGATTTCGGTGTATTAATAGTTAAACCAGAAATCATCAAAATCATAATAAATTATATTGGTGATATCTAACAATCACATTATAAAGATACCCAGAAGAACTTAGGACTCAGGAGTTAGCTCTCTGGTCATTGCGCTAGTTGCTTACTCTTGGGGTAGTTTCGTCGGCTGGTTACCATTCACTCACCACTCTTGTGGCCTGTATGTATAGACATGCATGTCTACTTGTGCTGCACTTATGTACTTCTGAAGCCATGCTCAAACTAAGCCCTAAACCCGAAGCCTTAGACTTTAAACACTCTCTTAAAGTCTTAAAGCAAGCATTTAGATAAATACAACTATAAGTATAGATGATTAGATAAATATAGATAAATACAAACAAATACAAATAGATAAATAAATAAAAGCAGATCAACAAATAGATCAATAAATAAACACAAAAAATAAATAGATATGTATATACATATATATATATATGTATGTATATATATATATAATGAGATGAAGGAACCGCCGTCCCCAAGCCCCAAAAGGGATCGGACAGCAAAATTACTTCACAAACAGCACTAGAGCCATCCGGATGACCAGTTCCCATGGCTCCAATTACGAAACCTATTGTTTTGAGGGTATACCCTATAATTAAGGGGTCATAGCCGACTCTCCCGGAGGGTTTCGTGTTACAGGTTAACTCTCCGCAACAAAGCACAGCGCCCTCGACGGAGTAAGCTTAGTCAAGTGTCGGGGCGGAAGCGTGCGTACTGCGGTTTAGGGGTTTACTGTCGTCGGTGTAGACATCAGAGTGCAAGGTGGGAAACACATTCCGAGGCTTCGGTTGCTATTATACCCAAAGGGTCCTATGTACTGTTATGGGGGATAAATCCCTAATTCATAATTGCAATGCCTAATATAGAAGCCGTACATTCTACTGTATAGGTACCTTGGACCCTTTGGGATATAACATCGAATGCAAGGATTGTAGGAATTAGATGTAGGGATTTGACATGTGATGCAGGGGCAATGCAAAGGTGTTTCGGGCTTAGAGTTTTACGAGGATGCTAAGGTGCTGCGGTTTAGGTGCGCTTTTCAGCTGACGGCCGCTATTTATTTATGGCTGGCCGGTGATGAAGCTACATCCTGTTTTGGTTGTCTCAAGGTTAGCTGGCCAGGGTCTTCGGTTATGGAGGCCAAGGCAGGGTAAAGTGAAGCACAATTTCCATGTTCAAAGCGGTCTGCTTCGTCAACTTGGCTAGCATGTTGCACGGGATGTCGCACAATGCACAGGCACGAAAGGCTGGTTATCAAAAGCCACGAAGTGCTTCTTGTTCGGGTGCATCTTTGATGTCAGTCACAGCTGTTTTGACAGCAGTATCTGTTCTCCTTGCACGTCTGCCACTGTAAAATCATCTTGTGATATCTTGCATCCGATCCTGGAAATGCTCAACTGCTTACCCGAAATCTAGGAGCCTTAATGTCGGCATCATCACTCCTGATAATACTTGTAGTTGTTAATACTTGTAGTTGTGTGCGTAAGCCTGCTCCAGAACCCCATGACTTCCAGGCATGCTTGAATGTAATGTGGCTGCATTCGCACGCAATCGCACGCGAATGGAACACTGATGTTGTATGCTCTGTCGCCAGCTCCGTTCACCTCGGGTGACTTGCGCTACGACCTAGGTTAGTCAGCGAGTTGAGAGGTGCAAGCGTGACAAAGAGGGAACGAGAACACGTGAGCGAGGCAGGTGCCGGGCATCTTCGGGTGAGATCGCGGCATCGCCATTGCAAACAATCAAGCAAGCCCGCATCAGTCGTGTTCCACATGTTTCACGTCCTGGTAGTGTGTTCAAGCATAGTCTGCACTTTCAGCCCTAACGGATGAAGCCACCGCCATGAAACACGTCTGAGTGCTGATTTGATTCGGCTGGAGCTTCAGATGCAGGGTTGGGGATGCTTAGGATTTCCGTGTCTGTCATCTGAGGCTTGTACTTGATCACCAAGGTGCAGCCTGCGGGGCTGTGTCGGGTGAGTTTAGGTCTAGGGCCACAGGGTTTCCAGCAAAACTTCACTACTTTAGAGCCCAACAGGTCTAGATAACCATACATACCCTAATGAAATCGGGACATAAAACTGTACATTGGGGCACGCAGAGCTTGTAATTAGTTCTCCATCCTCAGTCGTGGCTGGCACCACGATGTCACGTCTTATATCCAAACCCCGAAGTTCCTGACCCACAGGGAGGTGGTTATAATTGCAACCTCAATCTACGTAGGCGCCTTTAGCAGAAACAGCACCACACTTGGGGTACAAACAAGGCCTAAACCTTAAACCTAAACGCAACCCCGAATCCCAAGAGCCTAGAGTTTATAGGGTTGAGGGCTCGTAGTCATAATGTTCCCAGACCTTGGGAGGATCCACCACGGAGCGCTCTTAAGGGGGTTCCTATGAAGTCCTCGATAGTCGAATGGTTCTGCCGGTCGGGGTTCAGGATAGGGCATAGGGTCAGGGGTCTCCAAAGTCCTAAAAGTAAGAACATATTTTCCTATGTAAACAGTCCATTTTGGTTGCAGGAGGTTCCTTATGGTGGTTTTTGGTGTATCACTCGCGTTCAAGGTAGGTTCTTCTGGGCTATAGGTAAAACCTGCACCCACGGAATAGCCTCAAAGTACCTGTTGAAGTGGATGCCCGGATCTTTCAAGATCCATTAGTTGAGGACTATAGCTTGAATGTATAGTAGGAACCTTAATACGGTTTAAGGCATACTCCTTAGTTACATTAAAGGGATATTGGAAGATCTGGAATGGAGTTACTAAACCCGAAACCCTGGATTTAGTTTTTCGTCACCGCTGTCTCGAAAGTCAAGGGATCAAGGTTCTGCGGCAATATGGATCCTGCCCTTAAGGATTCCTGTGAGGGCACTCGAGGGTTTAGGGTTTAGGGCGTGGGGGTTCAGGGAGGGTGCTGTAAGGATTTTGGGCTTGGGGCTCCCTAAACCCTACACCCCCACATGTCCTCATCCGAAGCACCCGGACCTCGGTTTAGGGGGTTTAGGCTTTGGGGTTTAGGTTTTAGGATTTGGGTTTGCTGAAGCTTCTCAGCTTCTCTGAACGGAATGATTCTTTGATAGACCTTATTTTGTTGAGGCAATCGTTATTCGAGGCGACCTTTGAACAAAGACACGAAATCCCAAGGCCTCCGTTGACGCTTTGAAGCTGCTTGCAATCTGAGCTTATGCAGTTGTTTGTAAAGCATCAGTTCTTGCAGACCGTCGCACCAAATGGACAGCCTGCGGGCCGAGCTGAATGCCTTGAAGCAGAAGAGTATGGACAAAGAGAACATCGGTGCATAAACCAGTGAGCTTGAAAGTTTCAAGGGTGAAGCAGCCAAGCGCCTGGCGATTTTGGAGGCACTGAAAAGCTCGACATCCGCAACGCCAAGAGCGAAGGACAAAGGCTATGGCTACAGGCCGAACATAGATAAGGCCCTTGAAGAGGTGGCCAGGATTACGAAGAGACTCGCCGCCCAGGATTAAGTCAGGGTTTAGGGCTGCGGAATTAGATTCCTTAGCCATGAGCTCTAAATAGTCCTTGAACAAGTAGGCTTATAAGTATCCGAAAAGGGGTTCTAATTGGGGTTATGATATGCTTCTCGTCTCTAAGTCGATAGAATAACTACAAATAGCTGCTTACTCAGCCTTCCGACCCCTAAGCCCTGCCTGAAAGACCCTCCAAGCAGGGGGACGGTCGCAACAACGATCCACAGTGGCGAGGAGGCAGGATCTGACGACTTCCGAGATTCGGGGGGGTCGGATTTCGGGTTCGCGGCTTAGGGTTTAACTTACCTTGTAGAGGATTTCTATGGCTCAGAACGAAGAACTCCAGAAATGTATGGTTTTGGGGTTGCAGGTAGGTTGGGGGAAGGAGGACACTATAGACGCAAAAGTTCGATGGGCAGCGAGAGGTTTCGAGCAGAGTGGTGTGGTATGGTCTGGTCAATTGACAAATTGACGCTCAGTGAGTAGTAGCTTGCTGTTGTGGGATTTGGGACTCGACTTTTGTCGAATTAGGACTGAGTCTCATATTTAGGATTTGGGAGTCAAGGCGAGGCGGTTTGGCCAGACTCTAGCCTAAACTCGAGACCCTGAAGGATAGATTCTAAAGCCCTAAAGCCCGAAGCAAGCACCACCGCTACCTCTTAAGGTTCAATTCTTAGATTCCTATGATTTCCTCATGCAAGTCCTTGAAAGAGGCTAAGGGTGGTTAAGGATGGTTAAGGCAAACCCTGGGCTCCAAGCCCAAGCCCCAAACCCTAAACCCTGAACCCTATACCCTACCTACTAAAACCTAACCGTCTTTCAATTCTCACAGCCCCGTCCCTGGCCTCGACAGAGGCGACGTGTTCTACGTGGACCTTCCCGCGCGTGGTTCTCGATTGAACTTTGTGAAAACCTCAGTGCGCATCAATGTTGATTCTTGTCTGCAAGGAATACAACTGGGTCTTGGTCAGGCTGTTAGTGTTTGTGTTTCCTTTTGGGGGGTTGTGGTTCCTCTAAAGGGATCTTTAAACATGCGTGCTGCTTGCCTTCTCAGGGGAAGTAAGAGTACGTCAGCTTTTCAAAGGAGCTATAGGCTAGCGCCCCGTTCCCCAAACAGTGTGCTGCTGTACCAAGTTGTAGGAGAGGGCTGCGAACATGTTCGCGCAGGTAGGAATCTCCCAAAAAGGTATTGAGCGGGTAAGGAAGGCAGGTGTAGTTCCGTCAGTCGCTTGCTGGAATTGGGGGGTTCTTAGTGGTTTTCTCAGTCAGGCATGTACAGATCTGCAAGAGCCCCCAGAGACTCCATTCTCCCTTAATTACGGAATATACCTTGAATTATAATAGGGACCCTAGTAAGATTTAAAGTATATTACGTAAATTAAGGAATATTGGAGTCTCCGGGCATAGTTACGCGATGGCTCAGACGCACGAGTGCTCCTGTAGTCTGCCAGGATTTCGCCACGGGCGCAGACATCACTCCTCAAGGCAATGTCATTGCCATCCGATCTTATGGCAACGCGCCTCGCTTCAGGTTCGGGCCAGGATCCTTATAGACTTATAGAACCCTCTCCCCTAAACCCCAAGCCCTCTCGAAACCCTTGTCGATCCCTTTAATGATTAAGGAACCCGAAACCCTAAACCCTGAATCATTGTCATGCCTAAACCCTAAAACCTTAAAAACCCTAAAACCCTAAATCCTAAACCCTACTAAACCCTATATCATAAACCCTAAACCCTAAATCCTAAACCCTAAACCCTAAACTTAAACCCCCAGCCAAATCCCCAAGCCTGCCATCCCCAGACCATCTCCCAGACTCTCAGCCCCGAGCACAAACGCGATGGGCCTTGATGATTTGACGCTTCTGTTTAGGGTTTAGGGGGTTTAGGGTTTAGGGTTTAGGGGTTTAGTGGTGTATGGGTAGCTCTCTAAATTAGGGCCCCGTTTTCGGTTCTTTTTCTTTAAACAGGTTGCCGTGCTATTGTGGGGACCACAAAAACGGACCCCAATTTAGAGAACTACAGACATGGCAGTATGAATTCAATCGTAAACATGCAAGGCATTATAGTTCTGAGACGTTACTATTGTCTTAGATAGCCAATGGGAGAACTTTACACTGTTTGGCCCGATATGTTAGGCCTATCTCAAAAAGTTTGAACGCCTTTGGCCTGGTTGTTGAAGAAGAGAGTTGTTGCAAAATGCTCGACTTGATGGTAAGACCCTCCAAGTACGGGCTTGGCTTCGAGGCTTGGGAGCCTATATAAACTCTCATGCCTTTCGGGGCCAGGGTCCTCAGTTCCACTGGGAAAGCAACCCTAGGGCTTGAGCCTTCGCCACGAGCCTTTGAAGGACTTGATAAAGGTTTGCGGTTTGATTAATGAGTATGCTCGGTACCATCTACAACCCTCATTGACAGAAAAAGCTCGCCTGACCCCTCGTACTAACACACCCAGTCAAAAACAACGTACAACTCAATAATGTAGCTACGGATTGTTCTTAGGCTGAGTCCGCTTGGGACTAATACTTCATTAGCGCGACCCATTCTCAGATGCCAAGACCTCAACAGTCAACTCTCGGACCCCACCCTAAACCCTAAACCCTAAACCCTAAACCCTAAACCCTAAACCCTAAACCTAACCTAACCCCAGTTAGGACCCCTTTTAGGGTACTTATAAGTCTACTTATTACCTACTTACTAAGTCCCCCGACCCGCCAAGTAGCCCAAGGTTCTGATGTGGCCACGGCCCTGCCAGTGGACGATTGAAGACAGAATCTGGGACTTGGTTGAGGGCTTCGGCTCGAGGCCCGTAGGAGCCTAAGTATGTTTATGGGGAAGACTTGTGCCAACCATGACAGTAATTTAAACCATGCAGACCTTACTTTCTATGATCCAGGAAACTGATTATAGCATCCGCAAAGACTCACAAACCCATGTTACTCCAAAAATAACACGCACATATCTCCATTTATAGCAGTCAAGGCCCAAATCTCAGGGCTAGTAGGGTTGAAGTCTTTGTGGTACTCTTTCAACCCTGATGTACAGAAAAAAAGGGGGAAAAACCATTCTAATGAAACCTATGCCAGCTCATAGGCGCCTTTTCTGTGACTTTCGAAAGTTCGTTTCTGGAGCCCTAGCCCTCAGAGTCAACAACCTAAAGTCTTAGAGGTAAACCTTCGAATCACATTTTTTGTTCCTAAACCTACTCTCTTTCCCTAAACAAAACAACTAATCTCCACAACCCTAGATCCCACACCCTAAACCCTAAACCCTGAATGTAATCTCCACATCCCTTAGAGCCTCCCTTACACTAAAGCTCCCGACAGCCCGGTCCTGCCAAGCCTGAACCCAGCCACGCGGCCTGGGTTTCGGGTTATAGGCGGTTTCGACGGTTCAGGGTTTAGGGGGTTTAGGGTTTAGGGTTAAGTAATTAGGGGGGTTAGGGTTCAGGGTTTCGGGGGTTTCAGTTTAGGGTTTAGGGACTATCGGTTCGGTCCCGGGTTTGCGATCGAACTAAACTGTCTTCGTTTCTTTGTTGGCTACTCACAGACTCCAATATTCCTTAATTAAGGAATATACCTTAAATCTTATTGGTGTTCAGTTTATAATTTAAGGTATACTCCTTGATTAAGGGATAATGGAGTCTCTGGGTAGAGTCAGGCAGGTCACTGGATTCCCACTACGAACTGCAGCACAAGCAGCAGCAGCAGCAGCAGCAGCAGCAGCAGCAGCAGCACAAGCAGCAGCGCCGCGAGCAAAGAAACTCGACGAGGCCGAGCATGTTATCCCAGGACCTCAAGCTGCAGCTGTTGCCGCGGTGCATCCAGGTAAACTAAACACCCCAAACCCAAAGCCCCAAACCCCGAGATTCTAAACGACGAAGCCCGAAACCCCAAAGCTTAAACTCTAAAACCCTAAACCTCTGAAACCTTAGACTCTAAAAGCCTAAACTTCTGAAACCATAAAACTCTAAAGCCCCAAGCCCAAGACTCTAAAGCCCTAAACCTTTCAAAACCCTAGCACCCAAATCCTGAAACCAAAAGCCCTAAACCCTAAACCTTCAACCCTGCTTGGAGGGTCGGGGGACTTAGTAAGTAGTTATTCTCTAGACTTATAACTACCATAACCCCAATTAGCATCCCTTTTAAGGTACTTACAAGTCTACTTATTACCCATTTACTAAGTCCCCCGACCCTCCAAGTAAGGTCACCCTGAAACCCGCAGCTCTACATTCCAAGTTTTCTGGCCCTCCCCGCAAGCTCAGAAAGCAAGCAGAGCCGAGGTATGTCCAGGGACCCGTGCTATGTGGACAAGAAGAACGAGAGGCCTGGAATACCCCAAACCCCTAAGAGCCGACCTAAACCCTTAGCTTGGCCCGAAACCGACATAAACCTTAAACCCTAAATTCTAAGCCCTAAGCCCTAAACTTGGCCTCAAACTGACATAAACCCTAAACCCTAAACTTGGCCCTGAACCCTGAACCCTAAATGTGGCCCTAAACCCTAAACCCTAAATGTGGCCCTAAGCCATAGACCCTAAACCGACAGAGCTTGGGGCGCTTCCCGGGTTCGCTGCTCGGGGCATACGGTTGAGGGAAGGTCGGTCTTGAGGCTCATCTTAAACCTTACTGGGTTTAGGGTTTGGGTTTCTTGTTAAGAGGTCTAATTTAAGTTACAATAATCAAGACGCCATCATAGATCACTCTTATGGCAATTCAAAAAAAATTTTCAACAAAAACCCAGCTCAGGGCTGTAGACCCCTGTTCAGAGGGCAGATCTCTAAAGTAGGCTCCTTTTCAGGGTCCTTTCTATAAGGGTGCCGTGCTATTTTGGGGACCCAAAAAAGGGACCCTAATTTAGAGAACTGCCCACATAGAGTTAAGACTAGGGTTTCCTTATCAAAGTAGCTTGCTTCAAGTTCCCGAACAGGAACCCGGAAGATGGAAAGGCCTAGACCCTAAACCCTAAACCCTAAACCGGATTGTCTGCCTTGGCCATCGCTGTCAGTTCGGGAGCAGTCACAGTTGCTGGTGTCTGGTGTTACAGGGTTTAGGGTTTAGGGATTTAGGGTCTAGGGGTTTAGGGATTTAGGGGTTTAGGGTTTAGGGTTTGTGGTGCTACAAGATGTCATGGCATATTATCATCTTCGAGGGCTTTACGGTCGATGTTGAACTCGGGCTTCTGCGCTGTAGAGCTGCTAAGCTTATAGTCGAAGCCCAAAAGTTGTCGGAAACCCAATAGCCTCAATCCTTAAGAGTAATGCATATGGAATCCCAGCACCAAGTGTCCTCAATCCGGTTTCCAACTTTTGGGGGTTTACCATATTTTGGGCTTCCGGCTTTCAAAGCTATGCTCTCAAAACTTCTCAGTTCAAGCTCTGAGAAATCAAGGATCTAATACACAGATCTCTGAAGCTTCAGTAGCAGTACTGTAGTATCCCGTCACCGTCACGAAACAACACGGCGGGGACCCCAAAACCTTATTCTTATCATGAAGGCCCTTATATTGCCCTAAACCCTTTGCCCCTAAAGCCCTAAACTCTAAACCCTAAACCCCCAGAGCCCTAAACCCTAATTGATGTGTTTGCAGCCTAAGCTCCCGAAGGCAGGGGGAGGCCATCGCGCGGCTTGCCTCGCAGAAAGCTGGGCTTAAAGCTTGATACCCTGAGGGTATCCCATAAGGGTTCCTTTAGGGGATCTATAAAGGTTGTTTTGGGTTTTTGCAATATTTTGGGGTCTAGTTATAAGGGTCCATGTAGCCAAATAGCATATACTTTGGCCCCAAAGTACCCATATAGGACTACTTTAAGGCCAAAGTATATATTATTCGGGTACATGGACCCTAAGGGTCTTGACCCTAAGCTGAAATCCCCCCAAAGGCCTACCTTCTTAAGGACTTATGTGCGTAACTGAATGTGCAGGAGCCCTGAAGGTAGGTCTTTTGGGGCTCCGGAAGACTATAAGACTGAACATTATGCACCCTTGGGGGATGTCGAACCTTCATCCCGACGCAGACACCTTCCCCTAATGCACGGTCTTGGTGGTATGACGCTCAGTAGACCGCCATTGATCTTCTTGAGTAACGATCCGGTCTTCATAATTAGAATATTTTTTTGTTGGGGGGGTGTAAATTATGCTATGTACAATAATGAACCCCCAAAGTGATATTGGTAGTTATTCACGCGTCTACAGTATCTGTGCAGGCTTGAAGGACAGGGATTGTGGGGACGTTTCTACTTCGATGGATGTGGAAAGGATTAATCCTGAAAGGTGCAGGATTTCCGGACTCGACTGTTTCTTGTGTGTGTGCATGTGTATATATATATATGTATGTAAAGTAACTTCTTTTTTGTGTGTGTGTGGGTGGGTGGTATCCGGTCGGATGTTGCATGAAACTGGCGCGGCCATACCTGTGATGGACATCATCTTCTCTTGCCCAGACTCAGGATCTCATCATCAACCCCATCTCTTACCCTCAAGGGACTCATATTTTAAGGCTTTCGGGCCCAAAGATCCTATTATGCAAGGCTGTTGGGCTATCTTGATGCTAAGGGCATAGGTTTGGATACCTCCAGAGACTGCGGCATTTGCCTCTCAGCCGCGAGCCGATCTTGCCAACCACGATGCGTGTTGCGTTACGAAACTCCGTCAGCCCCTCGTTTAAAACCCCACACTGCACACCCTAAAACCTAAACCTAAAGCCCTAAACCATCTATGTACACAAGTATTCGAACGGTTTTGACAACAGGGTATCGCAGCAGGCACACCTTGCAGAGCACAAGCCGACGGACTTGACTTTTCACATGTCCTTCTCTCCACAACAACACTTTAATAGTCAGTTATCTCTCTGCTGTTGTATATACATTCTATGTATGTATGTGTATATATATATATGTATATACACACACACATAGTCTCCCTGTCCCTCTCGCTCTCTCCCTGAATTTCTTCCCTGTCTGTCCGTCCCTCTTGTCTCTGTCTGGGATCCGAAATCCCAAACCAAAAGGCCCGATGCAGCCTAAGCCATAATGAGCGCATGCATACCTATCAAGTTCTATGTGTGCGTCACAATAATATGTGCCAGCCTAAATCAAGTATACAGTATGTATCCATACCTACGTTATGCAGATATGCATACCACCAGAGCTCCAAAGCGCTTGATTAAGCAAGGTACCTGAACTCATAGTAAGTTTAAGTTACGCCATGTTTCTTACTTGAGGGGCTGTTGAGTCTGTGGATATATCCTGCTTCAACCCTAAACCCCGAACCCGTAAACCTCGAACCCTAAACCCTAAACCCCGAACCCCTAAACCCTAAACCCTGAACCCTAAACCCCATAAACTCCTATATAAACCCTAAACCCTAATCCCTAAACCCCTAAACTCCTAATTTTAAACGCTGCGCGTCGTCCGCCTCGGCCCGGCCGTATGTTGGGAGGAAGACATGATGCCAGGTCTGGGGCTTTTGCTTTCGCAGGATATCGGGGTGCAGCGTCTGCGGGGTGAAGAGTGATAGGGTTTGTGCAATCAATCAATATATATATATATAGATGTGACAGCACCCGCAAGGGGGGGGGGAGGGTGGGGAGGG
>CAJNJA010011125.1:0-13826 GCA_905231915.1 Symbiodinium necroappetens | reverse complement strand
ACACGCACACGCGCACGCACACCCACGCACACACACCCACGCACGCACACCCACGCACGCACGCACGCACGCGCACACGCACGCACACGCACACACACACACACACTCACTCACTCTCGCTTGAATCGAAGGAGCTTGAAATGGAACAGACCTGATGAGACGGAGCCAGCAAGTTGCATAAGGAGGGAAAGCTGCCAAGTCTGCCAACTTGGCAGGGCCGAACAACAGCCAACTGCAGAGCGGCAAATCCGAGATCCTGGGATGCTAGTTTTACCAGTTCATTTCTGGGACAAGCTCCCCTCGCCCGAGTGCCATCGCGGCGCCTTCGCATTCACGCCCAAGGCGAAGTTTGACAAAACACGGAAGCCACACTGAGCATGTTGAATCGAAGGCTCGACACCTCGGCTACTCCGGACCGGGGGTTGCCTTCTCGGGCCGTGGCCTTACCGGATGCGAGCCGTTTAGTTCAGAAGAAGTTGGCTTACCTGGAAGGCCTTGCCACCGCCGCCCTGGCTGCTGCTCCGGCTTGCGTCACTGCCTCAGGCAATGAGCCACGGGTGCCGTGTTCACCCTTTCAGCCGCCGGCGCAATCGAGAGAGCCTCGCCTATAGCCGTAGGTCGTCTTGGCTGCAAGTTTCATGGGCTGGTCCAGATCGGAGTCTGCCTTGGTAGAGCTCACCAGGCCACATTGCTGTCGTGGCCAGCGCATATGTGAAGACAGTTGTTGCAGCAGGGCACGGCCACAGCAGCCATGGGAAAGACTTGGTCGGTACGACTTGGAGAAGCTTGAGGCAGGTTTTACGCAGTTCTATTTCCCGATGCTTTGGATATGGCTCTCGTCTTGAAAGCATACTGTGCTCACTGCAGGGGCTTTATCTCGACGGCATCACGAAGTATTACTCAGAGTTTTACGACAGGCGGGTGCAAGAGTCAGCCACATCTCTGCATCGAAAATCCCAATACCTGTCAGACCCTCGAGCACCGGTGCCGCATCCTGGAAGAATCAGCGCACTAGACATTTCTAGGGAAGGTGTAAATTTGTGTAAACTTCAGAGAGTTGAACGAAGCAAGGTCAAGAAATTGAATGACTGCGAGTACTATCGAATCAAGGCCTGCATGACTTCTACGAAAAGGTGCACCACACATTTCTCAGTGCTTCTGAAGCAGGTGCGCTTGGAAAAAGCAGGCCAGGAGTCGCAAGGATTTTTTTATACTCTTCCCGTATGTAGATCCTGCCATCCTCACAACCGGCGCTTGCACTGCAGGCTCCAAGGTTCTGCGGTATTGCCGTGCCGATATTCAAAAGCTCGTTTGCCAGGCACAGGCACTCGACAGTATTCTGCCGTCAGTCTTGGCAAAGCTGCTCAAAGCTCCTGCGCTGTGATGCAAAAGTTGTGGAGGAGACACAAGAATCTGTCGTGCCGGTGAATGACGTGGAGGAGAAGCCGCCAGCCACAAGAGTGGCAGCGGAGGAGCAGGCACAAGAGCGCTCAGGGCGATGATGCAAGTATATTTTGGTGAGAGTCGTTCAGAAACTATACGGGTATCTTTGAGGTTGGCAAGCTTGATGCTCCTGTCCTGCGAGCAAGGACTCGGAGCAGTATCGCCGCCGGAAGCCCTGTGCCTATGCAGGAAGCCTCACCAGAACTTCTTCAGAAAGACGCCTTGTGGACGGCAACAGTGGCAGCTTTGCCTGTGTCAAGGGTAGCTTGAGAAGCAGACATCTTTCGGCTTGCAATCCGTCTTGACTCTGAGTATTTCTGGATCCAATTCATGAGGAATCGAAGGCAGAGTCTGAGCCGATGGCACCTTCACCGGTCGTCGAGGTCCAGGTCGCGTGGGGACGAGAGAGAGCCACGGACAACTCATGAACACCCTGTCCTGCTATTCAAGTTTTGCGCCTTTGTGTGAGGCAGTGGTCGAGGATGTCGAGACAAATCCGGCCACGAAGGAGATCACAGTCGCGACGAAACTACTTAAACTGGGAACTGGAAAGTCTGCCTCCTAGCTAGCCTTCGGATATCTTCGAATCCCAGCGACACCACCTTCGGTCAGACAGGGATTGGAAAATGCAGTGGTTCCCGAAGCATGACACGAGCGTGATGTTTTTGACTATGCTTACATGCAGGAGCCGCCTGAGACGCAGAAGGAGGCCGAGGAGGCAGAGCCGCCCAACAGCGAGCAGCCCAAGGTCGAGCAGCCCGAGGAAGAGCCCAACGATGAGGAATTCAAGGATGAATCGAAGATGGAGTCCAAAGAGCAGTCCGAGGCAGAGGCGAAAAAGGTGCCTGGCATCATATATGGTGGGCTTTTCTTGTCTGGTTCACGTCAACGCAGCCTTTGAAGATAACCTCGTAGTGCCGTCGTCACTGAGGCAAGCGACACATTGCAGGCCCTTCTCATCGGCACGATTCAGTTCTGAATGCACTTCGCTTGCAACCGCTGTATGGCAGGACAAGGAAAGCGAAGGTCGCATTAGCTGAGGGCTGCCGAACCGTCCATCGAGGAAAAGGGGCTCAAACAACACACTGAACCAGATGAAGCCTATCATAGAAGCTGGATATCGGATAGCGCATCTGCATGCTTGCCGGCCTTGGTTGCCGGGGCAGCATCCGCCTTTGCATGGCCGTCATTTCATGAGAGGTGAAGCTTCGCAGCAAGCTACAGATTGCAACATCAAGAGGAAAAATACTCCTCCAGAAGTTTGGAGCTGCCTGTTCAAGCGTGACAGGAGCTCGAAGCTGAGATGTGATACGCAAGATGTAAGTTGGGGTGAGCAGAGAATCTGAGAAGGTGGTGTCAGGACCCAAGACCAGGAGAATCCTTCCGCCCGCCTGCGTGCGTGGAAGCCACTCGCAATTCCCGTTGTCCACCCCCTTCCGGCAGTTCCGTGCTATCGGGAGGGGAGTTGGATGTTGTTTCCTCTCCCCTGCCTTTCCCGACGCCAACACCCGTTGGTCGTACCGAATCGTACAGACCAGAGTCCTAGGCCTAGGGCTCTTCCTGGAGTTTCCCGTCTGCCATTCTGTTGAGTTTGTGAGTCTCAATCTTGCTGCACAGGCACCGTGGATTTCGTTGCGAATGGGTTGGTTCGATCAGATAGCTGCAAGCATGAGCATGGACAATTGTATCGCGACCTACAGGAATGTTACCTGTTAAGTCTTTCAGCACAAGCACACACACACACACACACGCACTCACACTACTTCATACGTCAAGTCGTGAAACTTTGCGGGCTTTGCTTTCGTAGACTTTGAATGCAGGGCAGGCATGAGTTCCATGAGCGGTATGAACTTGTACTCGCGTAATTCTCCACGTGAAACAGAATTCCGCTCATGCCGACGTGCTGTCCATCACGGAAATGGATTGCTGCTCTGACTTTTTTCGTGCCTTACTCGGCAGGTCAGGAGCAGCAAAGTCGGACACAGACTGGCATTGCATGCACACGTTACCTGAAAGCGTTGGATTAAGGCAGCCGCAAGATGGTACAACTTCGGCACGTTTGTCGGGACTTTTCGGCATGGATATGTCGGGCACAGACAGCAGGCAACGCGGCCAAACCGTGTGTGAGATATTCTGTGCAGTTGCTGGCGGACAGAGTGCGGATGCATGCCTGCTTCGTTCGATTGAGGTTAGGTTACACCAAGCTGACAGCGATGAAAGTGCCATGGCGGGGGACCTGAACTGCACACGTACCAGAGACCAGTCAATAGTGCCACCAGTTCATTTTTTGGGCCGCCAATGCGGGCGGAGATGCGTCGGGGAGCTGCAGTGATTACTCTTCTTTGCGAGGTGGACACCATTTGGTCCAAAGGTGACAAGCCAGAAGCAAGTCCCGAGAGGCCGACACACACAAAGTAATTATTGGCTGCCAGACTATTACGTCGTTGGGTTTCTCTCCAGGGAGGCAGCGGAAGCACAAAGAAAGCAGCGCTGGGAAAAGGTCCACAAGGAGAAGGACAGACCGCTGCCGATAAGTCTTGCGAAGGACCGTGCGCACTTACGTGCCTTTGCTCCAGGATCCGGATGGAGATCTTTTCGTTTCGAAGAACTTTCATGCCAAACGTGCCTGATCGAATGGTGATTCCTTGCAATACGCTGGATGTATTTGGATGCACGGTCGACTGAGGTCTGGCACGCGTCATCAAGAACCGCATGCAGTTAAGCGGGCGGGCGGTCATGCGTGTCATCGGAGATCGTTCAACGAACCATGCACTCAAAGTGTCCCGGATGCATTTCCGACTTTGCATGTCGACAGATTGTGGTTACATACGATGTTCCAAGAGAGGCAATTGCTATGGCCAATGAGACGCTTGTCTGCATTGTGCGATATACCTCGTCTGAGTAAGGTTGTCCAAGCTCCTTTGGGAGGGGGTGGGCACTTCGATGTGTTCGGCGTTGCCGGGTTGCCGGGAGTGGTGTCCAAGGATGCTGCAAGGAAGCGACCTGAAAGGCGAACAGGTGCGCTGTGGAGCAATACCTGCCACTGCAACAAGATGCAGCATGGAATTGCAGGTCCTTGGAGCTGTGCTATACTTCAAGCAGGTCAAAATAGATGAGCAGGATCCCGATTGTGGCTAAACTTTCGAAACGAGCCAGCCCCTGTTGCAGTGTGCTGGGGATTGGAGGATGACCTTGCAAATGTCCTGTTCCTCGAGTGCAAGCTTCTTCCACGACCAAGGCCTTCCTGATGAAACTTCGGTTTGTTGGAAATTGATTGATGGTTCCAGGTTGGAGGATGTGACCGTAGAGGACAAGCAGATCTTGGCAACAGGCTGGTCCCTTGTGATGTAATGCTTGCAAAGATTTTGTTGCATGCATTTCGATCGGGGAATCTGGTGACTCATGACAAGTTCCGCTGTTTCCCACGAAAGGCGAAGCACAAATCTCAACGTGCCAGGGACGAGGGAGAAGATGCCCAAGATGGCTGCAGCTTTGAAGAACCGCCTCAGGAGAGATTTTTCGAGAACGCGAAGTTGCAGCACGGTACACTTGACTAAAAGCTTCAGTGCAATGAAGAGGATCGGGTGTGGCAATTAGCACAGGCTCTGTGTGTGTGTGTGTCAGTTGAGATCTTATTGACTTATTGCGTAGGTCTATACACAAGTTCTGTCTAGAGCAGCATTGAATCACCCTGAGGCAGCAATCAAATTCTTAAGATAAGGACGGTCTGTGTAGGCAAGCAACCTGCTTTGGCCATGCTGCAGCTGTGACTGACGAGCTGGGAAAGCCAGCGAGTCGGTTGGAATGCTTGAGAATGAAGCCTAGGACGGCATTACCAAATGAAACTAGAGCAACAGATATGGAAGAATATTTTGAGGACGCACCTACTCATGCTTCTTCAGCCTTCAGAGAGCATTGCCGAGTGTCTGCCTCGCCTCTTCCAGGGAAAACGCAGCTGCCGTCGTTCTTGGCATGGGGCCTCGGCAACTACATTTGGCTGTCAAGGCCTCGCATGTACACAAGCATGCTTACAAGTAGCGGTTGAATTTTGCATGGCACGGCTCCAGAGCTTTGGAGACATTCCGACATTCCGATTGGCCAACCGCGAAACTCATCGGTTCAGGCTTGAAGCCTAGTGTGGACACTCGTTTCTTCTCCAGTTTCTGGGAGGCCATCTTGCAGGCTGGGCGCTTCCTGCGTGAGGACGAGGTGCCTTGTAGCCCGCGTGAGCGCCCACGCGCCACGGACTTGCGACCTCCAAGCGTCAGGGCGAGGAGGGCGATGGACTGAAGGCCTCGGCGGAGTGTTCAAGGGAGGCATGGAGCCAAGAGCGGCGTGCAGGTTCCTGCCATCGCCGTGATGCCAGCCATGCAGGAGTTTGCTCCCAGGCCGCTGAACGGTCGCGGCAGTCGCAGTCGCGAAGAAGCGCTCTCCACTCTTTGCTCGAACGTCGCAGCCGCAGGTTAGTGAAATCGCGAAAGTTCATGAAGAAGGGCGAGGATGATCCGGTTTCGATTGGTATGAGGCTCATGTTGTGAGTGTTCAAAGTCGGCTTGCAGCTTGCAGCAGTGCCAACTGCGGTCTGTAGTGCCTGTTCCCCTCGCAGCTCTGAAGCATTATGAGCGGCCGGCACAGCTGATTGCGTCTGGCGTCAGGCTCGAGTGCATTGACATCAGAAATCGATGGGCGCCAGCTCCCAGTGAGGGGGATGAAGATGCTGGCAGCAAGCCTGCCATGGTCGCTGCACCATGGGAATCCCAAGAGTGAAAAAGGAAGCTGAGCGCGCGCTGTGAACTCACGAAACCGAGTTTGTTGAGCAGTGCTGGCTACAAGGAAGGTGGGGAAAGACTCGGGAAGCAGCACTATAGATTTGTTGGTTCTGCTGCTGCCCATGAAGCCGAAATTCACGTGAAAGTTAGTAGCCTTGCTCCGTTCTCTCGCAGTACGAGCTGTTCAACCTGCCTCCATTGAAGTCTGGCCTTGCCATTGCACCTAACAGGTCACCATGGCTCGCCTCCTGAAGATCTCGCTTCTCTTCGGTCTGGTGCATGTTGGTCTCGCAACGAACATTCGAGGAGGCCACCAGGAGCCGACTGACGAATCAGACGACACCTTGCCAGACAGCCTCCTTGCTGGCAATGCAGTCGTAGGCATGGATCAGGACATGCGCACAAAGATGTTGGTGCAAGTGAAGGCCATGGATGCCATTGTCGATGCTTGTGAGGATGTCGTTTGTGGAGAGCTGAAATGCCCCTCTGGGTTCACTGCAACGAAGTACGACGGCCATTGCTGCGCGTACTGTGTCAATCCCGACATCAAGATTGAGCCCAAGATTGTCGGCGCTACGGGCAAGTTCGGTGCAGAAGAAAGCGATGTTTGCCCTTATGTCTGGTGCTTCCCAACGATGTGTGAGAAGGAGGAGATCATGCCGACGGAAGAGAACGGCCAATGCTGCCCCGTGTGCCCGAAGTAGGTCGAACCACGAAGGCTCCAGAGAAACCCTCAGCCCTGCATACATGCCTTTCATCTGTTCATCTGTCTGAGTGGCACAGGCGAGAGTACTTGGATGTGAGACATGCTTGCCTTGATGTCACCTCGAGTCCAGTTGGGGTTAGCTGGCCGGGCAGCCATCGCAGCGATGGCCGTGGCATCCAGCTCAGACGCTAATGAAATGCTAGCTAAGCAGAAGCGAGTGACTTGTGGCTTTACAGCACAGAGATGGGCATGTTGCGAGGTGCTCCAGCATCCGCCGATGGCGAGATGGACCTTTGCCCGAGAAGATACTGAACCACTGCCAGGGCAAATCCTGCAACCTCCGCTCCCAGAAGGTCCCCGAGTGCCTCTGCCATCTCCTGAGCCCTGCGATGCGAGAACTCCTGCGCAAAACCGCAGCATGGGCAATTCACTTTTCGCCTTTGAGGGCCATGATTCAGCAGCCACAGAACGTGCACCTGCCTCGGATTTCCAGATTGCAGGCTTCAGCTCTGAGTGCCTTGACAGCCTTGCGTACACTTTGTGCTCCGTTTGGATGTCGCGGCGTATGACAGCTTCGAGCAATGCGTGCTGTGGGAACCGCAGAACAGACACAGCCTCGGCCGGCCCTTGCGAACACTGCACGGACAGGATCCGGATAACTCTTGAACCAGAACCTCTCAGCCGCATAGAGCTGACTGAAGAGTCCAGCATTTTACTTCAGGTCGTGCATGCGTGTTCTCGCCGTTGCAGCAATGGCACGTCGCAGAGTTCAGCCATTGTTGATCCTTTCTGGCTTGGTGATTGCAGTGCAGGGATCCCGGAGGGTCCTGGATCAAGAGCTTAGTGATCACATCGGATTTCACCTGCATACCGCAGGCTATGCAGGCTACAGAAATCGCTTGCGACCGTATCGGCCGTGCCGAGCCCTTCGTGGCCCGTCAGGTGCCGTTTCATGGATTTGTCTTGGCATGCTGTAGCGAGTGGTGAGACGCATGGGGACAGCACGGCACAGTGCGACTTCGAAGTCTTCCTGTCCAGGAGAAGATGGTTTTTCAATGCGGCAGCTTCCGCTGGAGTTGCGGAAAACCTGCCTGCCTACGCACAAGGTGGGGAGCGGACTGAGCCTCCGTAGATTTCGGTCGGAATCCTTGAGGCATTGACCTGGGGTTCTTGGATCCAAAAGCTCCCAAAGATGTCGCTGTGGCACCCGGCGATGCGGAAGTCACCTCGAGCGCCTTGCCTAAGCGGCCTTGTGCTTTCCTGGCTGTTTCGGATCGGCGCTTCCCTAGCAAGGAGTCCAGAAGATGAGATCTGAAACTTCGTGGTTGCAAGGTGGCTTGAAGTCCAAGCTCCTGCTGCGGCCGACCTGTGCGCTCTCAAAGTCGATTCCGCTCACGCCGCCTGGGTCAAGCCAAGCCATCTGCCGTGGAGTCTATTCGTGGGTTCTATGCCATTCTATGCATAATGCTTCGTCAGCATCATGCTTTTTCAGTCTAAGGAACCCCAACTGTGAGCGTCCGCAGCCGTGGGACAAGGCTGAATGATCCGTTTCGAAGCTGATTTTGCGATGTATTGTGATAAGAGATGCCCGGGGACCGGGGAACCCGGTTCTGTCCGGATCCTTGTTGCCAGGTTTTGATCGACTACACGGGATGGACGCCGGCTGGCAAGATGCTCCCTGGTTGCGCGAGCAGCTAAGCCAGATTTTGTGGACTTCGCAGCGCTGAGGATCGACAGCAGCAGGAACGAGAAACGCTTGGTTCGCGTGAACTCCGTCATGCCGGGATGGACCGAAGGAGCGATGGCCTTTCGAAGAGTCTATCTAGCTTGGGTACTTGAGAGTTGTATAGTTTGGAGGACTCCAAATGATGGCGCCTGGGGAATCTCGCCGATTCTGGATTCCACCCGAGCTGGCCTTTGGCAAAAATGAGTCTGTCACTTGGAGAAGAAGATTTGAATTGCTTGACCCCTGAAAAGCCAGCTTTGCGAAGCTCGATGTCTTTGGCGATGCTGCTCCATTTTGCAGAGTGCAGAGACTCTGCAAGGCGACCAGTAAACCGACTGGCCCGTTGGTCTTCGATGTTGAGCTGTATTCCATCGAGAGGCCTGGCAAAGTCGATGCTTCGGGCCGGCTAGTGCAGCTAATGTTTGTGGTGCTACTCGCATCATGGCTTATGGAGTGCTGATTTTGCTGCTCTAGGTTTTCTCAGGCAGGATGACACGATCACGCAACACACGCTTTATCCGCTTTGAGACCCTCCAGTGGAAGCAACAGAGAGCATGGAACAGATGAGCCCATAAGATCTGTGCAATCCCTGACCCACAAGGAGTGGGGATTCATCATGTAACCCCAGACCTATACTGCACCCCTTCCAATGCCGTAAATCGGCACAGATTCAAGACGACTTGTGTCTGGTTTGATTGTTCACCGCTCTGACAGAGCCCCCAGACGTATGAAGCAGCTGCGAACCGCGTTGGGTTTTGTAGACTTCTGTAGACTGGCGGATCCCGCCGATATGCGTCCTTAGTAGTGTCTCCGCATGCCCGAGCATATCGGTGATGTCGGCTCCACTACATGTCATGTTGTTTGAACCAGGCAGCCAAAGCCACCAGCAGAGTTCGGAGCCCTGGACATCATCAGAGGGCACCAAAGACGATGGACAGTTCAGTGCCAGGCTGACTGCTGCGCCGCAGGATGCAGCCAGTCTCTCAGTGTCTCTCAGTGCTTTCAGGTTTCAATGCATCTTCTCAATTTCTTGTGGTAGATGCAACCAGCTTCAGGAACCGGCTCTTGATAGTTTAAAATGTAGGTTTCCAAAGACTGTAGGTCGCTTTGGTACGATTACCCACCGACCTGATATGTGACAGATGCAAAGGGGCCGAGAATGAAGGGAAGCCCGTGTGCGCCTATCTAGTGCTCAGTCATCCTGAAGAGGGCCCCTGAAACGTCGAGAGCTTGGAGCTTTCATGAGCCGATCTCGCCGAATCCATTCTCCGATTGCGAACCCTCGTGCGTCGTCCGCCCGAAAGCATCAAGATAGTGTAGGTCTCCACCCCCAGCGGCCTCGCTTACAAGAAGCTCAAGCCAGGCCACAGGGATTTGAGGCGCAAGCTGAGCCAAGCTAAGCTTTCTGCGTCTTCGCCAGGCACCGGAAGCAGGAGTCCAGGGCTCGATTCGCTCCTCGGCGTTTTGGAAAGGGCAACGGCGGATGCAACGGGGGAATACGGGGGCGCCTGAGGAACGTGACCGCCTTGTACAACGGCTGGTCCTCAAACGGCGACCTGGTGCTTTCGACGTCTTTTGGAGCCCAAGATACCTTTTTTATCAAGGAGGCCTTGGGCCTTGAGCACCGTGTCACAGAGAGAGCTTATTGCGATGGAGGTTCCCGTTGAAGGCTTGAAGGAGGCCTTGCAACTCCTGGTCGAAGGCAGGACTCGCCTAAAAGGGATTGGCACGTGTCGTGCGTCTCTGCTGTTTGTCAGGCGAAACACGCCGTTTCTGGATCCCAGGAAAGTTGGCTTTTGGTGAAAGGGCAGAGGAAAGTCGTGGCCTTCCTCCAGGTGCGGATCTTTGAGTCTAGCCGAGCCCGGAAAGTTCCGTGCACGTAACTATTTTTTTGAGTTTGCAGGGGTCCTTGTATTCGATGTGCGCCTCCTCAGCATCAACAGCTGAAGCCTTCGACACGGGTCTCACGCGACTATTTATTTGCTACGTATCGATTTTCCAACGCTGCTGGAACCCATCCACGCATGAAGTTGCAAGGTTGCTGGTCACGAGGGCAGTGGCTTATGCAGTGCCAATGTAGCACGATCACAAAAACCCTGATGCTGTGTATATCTGTGAACAAAGGTGCCGTTTTTGCAACGTCCTGCGCATTGGACGGTTTAATTTTGCGGAGAGTTGGCCTTGAATGAGTCTAAGGACGCCTCGGCAACCGGCTTCGCTTTCGCTCCCTGTGCACGGAAGCTTAGTGGTTAACGGTTAGTGGAACTACCGGATTCCAAGTATCATCGATCTGTCGGTGGAGTCCTACCAAGGGCGAAGAGAGAAGTCATACAAACACAGTCTCCGGAGGCACATTGTCACTCAGCTTTCCGCTGCCCCAGCTTTCCGCTGCGGAGGTTGCCCAGAAGGTGCTTTGGGAGAGACCTGCGAAGCCAGCTGGATGGTCGGCCATCTGGGAGGTTCGAAACGTGCGATGGCATGTGCATGCTGTCGTTCCGCGACCGTCGTGCTGCGCTGCGTTATGAGGTTCTGCCGCCGCCACCACCACCGCCGCTGGACCAAGATGGGTCCCTTCCCCGGAGGAGCTCCAAGCAACGGACAGATCGCTTCAGATGCGCTGAGGGTGTGGATTTGGGTGCCAGAGGGCGAGGAGATTCCAGTCGGTGCCATCGTCCCGCATGACGCATTCCTACCACATGCAGATCTGGCCCATTCCTCAGTCATCGTCAGAGACGAAAGGAAGAGGCAGCAGGCTAGCGGCTAACACAGCGATGACTTGGTGGCAGCCGAGGAAGATGAGGACATGGATCTAGACGACATGGAGGCCCAGGGTTCAGCTCAGCCGCCACCTTGATTCCGAAGCCTTGGACCTATGCCATGCACTGGGACATAACTTACATAACCCACAAGTGTCAAAGCCAAGGTTTGGGCTGGATGAGCCGGAGCACAAGCTGGATCAGACAACCAACGCAGGCTCGCCCTGGCCTGGCATTTTCTGAACCGTGCAGTTGAGAGCTTATGTCACGCAGACACACGCACTTCAGGCTTTGCGAATCCGTCCACCTTCCAGGCCAGGACTGGACAGCTTTGACTCGAAGATTTCGGGCTTGCAACGAAACAGTGACGGAGACACAGATGTACGCGCACATGCAGACACAAACAGCAGCCGACAAAGAGGGCAGCACCTTGCATGTAGAGCGAGTAGGCCCGGTGCAAGATACAGTGACAACATAGTAATAACGCTGAACCATGTGTCTTATGCAATTTGCCGAAAAAGGAGTTGCAGGAAATGTTCAAGGAAAGCACTGCATAGCCACATTGGCATGCTTGCGTAGAGGATGGGGTTCTGTCGGCTCAAAGGCTCAAAGTACAACCGCAGAGGCCTTCGTTTAATCTCCAAGCCATTTCCACAAGCTGGGCCACTGCGGAGATACTCCGACAGACCGAACCGGTGAACCGGGCGGGTGTGTGTCTCCTTGTGTGTGTGTGTGTCTCAATGACCGAGGCCTGGCAGCCATTCGCAACAGAGGCTACAGACCACGACGCCCCATCGACGGCCTGCATGGGACAGGGCTTCAAGCGGTCATTCAGTACAGAGTAGCAAAAGAATTTGGCCCGTTGTTTTGCTTCAGCTGCTTCGTTGTGTGCGTAACCACACGACGGTCGGCCGCGAGTCATGTATGCAGCCTCCGAAGAGGCTTGGCGTCCGTTCGATTCACACATGGACGTGCCTGAAGATCTTCCGGCCGGGCAGCAAGTGTGGGATGCGTCTTCTTTTGTGAAGCCTGCCATGCACGGACCCGACGATGGTATGCTTTAGTTAGCAATTTTTCGAAAGATGATGTTGCTTGGGCGAGCCGCGCTAGAGATGAGGTGGCATTCAATCTCCAAAGTGGCGACGTCCAGCGGTTGCCTGACCCGCAGATATCTGCCGGCGCTATGGTGCAGAGCAGCCAGCCGGCCAGACATGCCGACGAATTGGGGATGCTCTTATTCTGATCATGGCTCTTCCTCATAGATCTCATAATACAGCTTTCACGATGCCCTGAAACTCCCAGGCAGGCGCCCAGAAGCTCTGAATTATAATGCCCCTGAAAGCTTGCCGTCGAGAGGCTTGTAGGAAGCTTTGCACATTCACTTGGGGCTTACAACTCGTGGTTCTAACTTACAAAGGTATGTGTCTATGCCTCCGTGAAAGATCCGAGATGGCATTGCAAAAGTCAATTTTTCACGACGACGGTCACTCTGGGATGAAGGAATTTAGATCAATATATTTGGTCCCGATTCTCGGTTTGCCGACCCCCCAAACACGCGCCGAATCCCTGTGGCTGCACCCTCACCCAGACCCGAACCTCGAACCACTGATGATGATGATGATGATGATGATGCCAAACATGCCAAGAAGACCCAAACCGCGAACCACACCACACCACAGGAGGGGGCGGAAGGGAGCCACTCCAAGCAGACCCAAACTCCGACCCACACCACATTAGAGGGGGCGGGAGAACCACACCACATAAAACCAAAAACCACGCCACAGGGGGGGGCGAGGGGGTACCAACCATTGAGGGGGGCGGAGGGGGGTGGGACGGCCGAGCCGGGATCACGTATTATCTTGTTTCCGGTGCCGGGGCCGCTGCGTTATCGGGGCATGCCCTCCAAACCCCAAACAGAAGATCACTGCGCTGCACAGTGACCCTGTGACAATTGTACATTTGAGGCGGGCATGTGGGGGGAAACTGTTCCTGCCTTTGGAATCCGGGCATCCATGCTAACCAAGTGAATTTCGGGGCACGGAGATCCGGGGCGAAGCGGCATCCAGCGCCATGGCATTAACAAAGGCTCGCAGTGCGGAGCATCGGTCGGAAAACGGTTCCGGTCATCTTTCGGCGTGCGCCTCCGCCCTTTTTCAGAGGAATGCTTCCGTGCACTCCCGCTGCTATCCTCTGCTAGGGTCGGTGAAGAGTGAGACATGCAATGCAATCGCGCATCCCAGCTACAACGGGGTCTGGGCTAAATGCAGAGAGCCATGCAATCAGACCCTCCCGTTTCAGCGAGCCCAAACCTTTTCCAAGAATGCGCAAACGGCTCATTCTCGGCTGTGCATCTGTTGTGCCCACCATCTTGAGCCCAGGGCCATTTCTGACCTGTGATCTATGTGTCCTGCCAAGACTACTGTGTT
>CAJNJA010011124.1:0-13826 GCA_905231915.1 Symbiodinium necroappetens | reverse complement strand
GCCTAGTGTAGGCATGTTAGATGTGGAGCTACCGCATCTGCAGCACCAAAGGCTATTGTCAGAAGTCTGATATCAGCCGTTTCACTCATGACAAGGGTGCCAAGATTGAACTTGAGCAATCCGCGCGACCGTATTTCAGGTTTGGGAATGGGCGTTGGGGACGAGCTCTGTGCCGAGTACATCTGTGTAGCCATGTGTCTGGACAACCACAACACTTTTCACTGTATGCGCTTCCCAACCCCGATGCCTACTACAACAATGACCTGGATAGGTCGTCCCTTGTGCCAGTTCTCATCGGAATGGACTAGCTTGGGCCCTCCTCTTCGAGCCTATCGTCAACCCACTGCACCGCCTCACCCCGGAGCGCGTGCGGTTGGGAACTGACCGGAGGCCCCGTAGGCACGCAATCGTGCGCAAACTTTCGGACCGTAGCACGGGCAGTTCCTTCGACCCAAAACGCCGCGGCCTTGCGGCCAACCATCTGTTAATGGCAGCAAGGTCAGCCTCCGTAATCCCAGGGCGGTTTTCCGAAGGGCCGAAGCGCAAGCCTTCGATCACCTTCGCCCTGTACTCAAGCGTCCTCCTAGGATCGGAGTCCACAGCTTGACCATTCGAGGTTAGCTGCAACAGAATCCCAATCCTTGGCGTCGGCTTTCGACCGCCAATGGGCTTCCATCTTCTTGGAGAATTCGGCCACTTTTTCGCCCTTTCCTGCGGGGAAAGGTCCTTACCCGACTTCGCGTCCGGGAGGGGAACCTCCGCGACGGGGGGTTTCTTAACCTCTACGGGCGCAGGCTCAGTGGCCAGGACTGCTGTGTCCATGGGCATTGGGTCGCCCCTCAGCCCAGCGTTCACCAAGGATTGGCAGAGAGCATCGCCCAGCAGAGACGCTCCTTCTGAAAGCTTCGACTCTCACCGCAGGGGTACAGGGCCGCACGCCAGGGTTCAAACCCTCCAATCAACGCCCCAGACCCAAAACCAACAGTTCCTGAGCCCTTTCACTCTCATGCAAACTTTAGCCTTAGACCCTGAGCCGAAATCCTAGAGCGAGAATCGCAAAGTTGAAGTTGTAAACCGAAGTCCAAAACCCAGACCGACATAACCCCAGGTTTGAATCTGGGCTGGTGCTTCCCCTCCGCTCCTCGAGTGACTGCCGCAACACTGCTGACTGTGCGCAAACGGCGCGACATAGTTTTGGGGCTTGGCACTTTGAAACATTGCGCCTGTTTACACTTTCTGTGTTTGGATTTGACCCCTTTTTGTGTTTAGATTTGACCCCTTTTTGTGTTCGGATATGACCCCTTTTTGTGTTTTGATTTGACTCCTTACCCAACCCTAAACCCCTAAACCCTAAACCCCTAAACCGCCTCTTCAGGCCGGCCCTGGGGAAGTTTGGCATCGATCAGCTGCCCAGCCGTGTCGCGGCGCCTGGGGCCCCGGACAATTCCCAGAAGTTTTCTTGGGCCCTAAACCCCTAAACCCTAAACAACCCTAAACCCTAAATCCCTAAACCCCTAAGTCCCTGAACCCCTAAACCCTAAACCCTAAATCCCTAAACCCTAAATCCCTAAATCCCTAAATCCCTAAACCCCTAAATCCATAAACCCCTAATCCCTGTCCTTGTCCCCAAGACCGACATCTGCAATCCTGAACACTTCAAGACTACCCCGGCAACCCCGATATCTCAAATAGACTAGGAACCCTTGCACTGCAGGATCCCTGAAAAGAACCCCCCTTGTAGTAGCCTCCCCAAACCCAACCCGAAAACCCTAAACCCTAAACCCTAAACCCTAAACCCTAAACCTTATAAAACCTTAAACCCGAAAACCCTCAAAACACCCAGAACCCCAGAAGCCCCAAAACACTCAAAGCCCAAGAGATGGAAAAGCCCGGTTTAGGGCTTGGGGGTTAGGGGTTTAGGGGTTTAGGGGTTTAGGGGTTTAGGGGTTTAGGGGTTTAGGGGGTTAGGGACTTAGGGTTTAGGGGTTTAGGGGTTTAGTCTGGAGTGCTGCAGGGTTTCAGAGGTTCTTCTAAAGTGTCTTGCACGAGCTTTTGACAGGATTTACGCGGTTTGTACTCTGGTTCAAACCCTATTCTAATTAGTCTAATTATTAAGGCCCCTGCACCCCAAACTCTTGTAGTAGCCCTTATAGAACCCCTTAAGGAACCCTTTAAAGGAGTCCCAAAACCCTATTCTAATTATTAAGGTCCCTACGTTAGGCTCATGGTTAGAGCCCTAAACCCCTGAGGTCCCTAAACCCTAAACTGCCCTAAACCCTACCTGGACCCTTCCAAACCTCGCCTTTTACGATGTCCTTATATAGGTCCTTAGAAAGGAAGGCTCTTTGGGGTCTAGGTAAGCCCTAAACCCTAAACCCTGTTGCACCCTACACCCTACACCCTACACTACCCTAAGGCCTAAACCCTAGAGCCTTGGAGCTCGACGTCTTTTGCTTTCCGAAGGGGCACTGCAGAGGCGCGGCAGTAGAAGCGCTCTAGGAGAGGGTTTTGGGCTCAGGGTTCTCATTCTTAGAGTTTAGGGTTTAGGGTACTTTAGAAGCCTAAGTAACTGTTAATAGCACTCCTTCGGGTTCTTTTTCATAGGTACAACATAATATTATACCCCCAAAGCCCTATTCGAAACCCCAAGCCCCAAAACCTTCGGGAAATTCTTCCGTCTGGATGGCATTTCTGCACTTTGCCATTTTCTGCGTGGCTTCCTTACTGCCCAAAACCCTGCTGGAATACTTGCCGCCACAGCATTTCACACCCGAGCAAGAGGCGGCAGCAGTTCACGCCCGAGCAGGAGGCGGCGCTCTCCGTACTGAGGCAGACGACCAACGCCCGCAATCACAACTTCGCGCAGGGGCTGGCAAGACCACGGTGCTTTTGGAGTTCGTTCGAAGCTGCGAACCAATGCCACTCATTTGGATCTGCCGGGCTACCAGAGAAGAGAAATCAAGCTTAGGGTGCGATGGACCCCGGGCAAATCCTGTGGCTCGGGTTCGAGAGCACAGGACGCCTGGAGGCCTGACAGTTTGTTGCCTTTGCTCGTCTTTGGATGTCCTGTTACAAGCGCCCAGCTCTGAAACCCTAAGCCCTAAGCCCTAAGCCCTAAGCCCTAAGCCCGAAGCCCGAAGCCCTAAGCCCGAAGCCCTAGACCCTGAGCCCTAAACCCAGGCTTCAGGGTTTAGAGTTTTGCAAGGACCCTTCCAGAACTCCCGAAATGCCTCAGCCAGGGAAGTAATTAGGCCTTGTCATACAAAAGGCCAGCAAGAGCCCTTGAGAATGGGTTTAGGGTTGTTTAGGGGTTTAGGGTCTAAAGCTAGGGCTTCGGGTTTGGGGGTTTAGGGTTTAGGGTTTGGGGGTCTTAGGGTTTGAACCCTTGCTAAGCCCCGATAGGGCGGGTAGAGACTCAAGGAAAACCCTCGCAACCCTGAGCAGCCAATCCTACTTGGAGGTTCATGGGACTTAGTAATTAAGGTTATAAGTGCCTTAACTAGGGTTATAAATACATATAAGTTTAGTTACCTTATTTATAACCCTAGTTACTAAGTCCCATGATCTTTTAAGTAAACAGCCTTTAATCAAGCCCGAACAACATGCTTATGATACCTTTTGGAGACTCGAAGGGCACCTGGAAAGTGTGGAAGTCGATGCGGAAAAGGCGGCAGTGCCAAAAAAGCCTACAGACAGAACGCCTTCAACCCTAAACCCTCACCTTAAGCCCTTCAACCCTAAACCCTACCTCCTCCTGGCTTAATTTAGGGAAATGGAGGCTACGGAAACCCCTAAAACCCCAAACCCGACAACCCAAAGCTCGACGCCCGCGGGTATAGAGAATGCCAAACCCTAAGGGTCCATATGTACTACTATTATGGAATTAGGCCCCCAAAACCATAATATGAATGGTCTTTCGGGAGCTAACTCCGTAATGCTATGAGAGAGAGAGAGAGAGAGATATATATATATATATAGATAGATAGATAGATAGATAGATAGATATATATATATATATGGGGACCCTCTGCCAAAGGCTCGGGCCATTTGGGGCGGCCTACTTCTGCGCGGTCTACGCCATCGCGCTTTGCTTTGCAGCCGGGCCCTCGCGGTTTTCTTTCGATTTCAATCCGGAGCCAAGCAGTCCTGAAAGAAAAAAGAGTAAAAACAAAACAAGATTGTTAAAAAATAAGAAAATAAGATCAAATAATCAGAATGATGACTCTAGACCCCAAAGCCTTCAAACCCCGGAGCCCTCTAAGGCTCAACCGGGGGTTCCGGATGTAAGGTTTCGAGTGTCGGGTTGAGGGTTTAGGCTTTAGGGTTTAGTGTCTAGGGTTTCGGGTTGAGGGTTTCGGGCTGAGGGTTTCAAGTTGAGGATATAAATCTCTTACAGCCTTGGATCTCATCAAACCCCTAAAAAAAATATGGGTAGTTCTCTAAATTAGGGCCCCTTTTAGTGTCGGGTGCCGTGCGATATTGGGGATCCAAAAAAGGGACCCTAATTTAGAAAACTATCCGTATGCAGCCGCCAAAATGGGCCCAAAAGGAAACGCCCACAAAACGCCACCTCCGAGAGTCCAAAGCCGCTTGATTGATGAATTAAGCAACACTGTTGATGATATAAATCCTTAGCATTACCTTAAGGGTTTAGGGTTTAGGGTCTAGGAATTAGGGTTTAGGGTGTAGGGTTTAGGAATCCTGCATTTCCTTAAACTTAAGGACCCTAAATCTCGATATTCCTTATCATGGGTAATGTAGGATTTATATCATCAACCGTATGCCACAAGCGAGTAAAGGCTTTTAGAGGTTTAGGGTTTAGGGTTGAGGAGGTGCTGAAATTTCATGAGGGTTCGAATTTGGGTTAGGGGTGTCGGCCCTAAGCACTTTCATTATCAGAGGATCCTTAAGATGATCTAGGTTATATTCCTGACTTCAGGGTGCTTATCAACGCAAAAAGCTGTATGAAAGTATACAGCGGAGAATATCGGTTTGGTGGTGATGTTGGGTTGCTGGCATCGAGTTTGGCCAAGGGCCCCAAGCTAAGGTGCCGGCCACACCGCTGACGCTCACGGCAGGAACATTGGCTCATACTTTTATAAGCAATCCAATTATGGCTTTATCGGGTTTCTATAGAGTTTCCAGGGTTGCTTGCCCAGAAATCCAATACCCGCGAACACAAGATAGACCCGTAGATTCTTAGACGTGATGTTCGATAAGATCTACACACTATTCCCAATCTAGATCAATTGGAGGATTTCTCCGAAACCCTAAAACCCTAAACCCTATAAACCCTAAACCCAAACCGTGTGGGGCGGAGGTCGGGTGGGGAGGTGGGTGCGAGGTCTAGGGGGTCTTTGACTTGGAGCACTTGCGAATGTTGCCAAGCCTGTTGCCACAAGGCGATGTGTGTTACTTTTGGGGACTCTGTAGACACTGGGGATTTACCATAAGGCTCGTTTTCAGGGTTTAGTATTGGGGCGTTCAAATTAGAACAAAGCTTTAAAGGATGCTATAGGGTTTGCTACAAGGCTTGCTCATGAAAGTTGAGACACATAGCAATTTGGGGCTAGTGCTGAGGATCTTGGATACCAGGTCTTGGATGTGTAACATGGAAGCCTAAATACTAAAACAATTTTATAGGGTTCCTTATTATAGCATGGCATAGTATACCGCATACCCCAAAACCCTATTCCAATTATGAGGGCCTCTATATTATTGCATTTTAGCTTTGGTTGTCGGCAACGCGCCGTGTCGAACAGGGTTATCCTTGCATCCCAGAGCCGCAATCCCTAGGTTTAGGGTTTAGGGTTTAGGGTTTAGGGCTCAGAAGAGTTAGTAATCGTATGTCTCTATAGTCGCTTATACAACTTAAAGCAAAAAAACATAACCCAGGACCTTATTCTACTTAGGAACGCCCGTTTCCTAAGCTCTGAAAATAGCCTTTATGGTAACCCCTCGTAGTAAGCCCCTAAACCCTTAAACCCTAAACCCTAAATGCCTAAATCCCTAAACCCTAAATCCTGAACCTTAAACCCTAAAACGCCATAGAAAGACTTAAAGCAACCTCTGCAGGATCCTCTCTAAAGCCTCTTTAAAAACCCAGAAATATCTGATCAACTCTTATTAAAGGGTTTAGGGTTTGGGGGTGTAGGGGTTTTGGGTTTAGGGGTTTAGGGTTTAGGGTTTAAGCAGTCCCGAAACCCTAAACCCGAAACCCTAGACCTGCCTTTCAAGAGTCCTAGCTGCGCCAACCTACATATGCCCACGCCCTAGGGGTTGAACCCCAAAGCCCGAAGGGCACCCTTAAACCCCTAAACCCTAAACCCTACACCCCTAAGCCCAAAACCCCTACACCCCTAAACCCCTAAAACCCTAAACCCCTAAACCCCTAAACCCTAAACCCTAGGGCTTTTACGACTCCTTTGAAGGGGAAGACCTCGGTGACCCGGTGTTTTAGGGTTCCTTCCCAGAGAGAGCCCAACACCCCTTAAGCAAGGGATATGCCTTAAATTATAGGGGCCTTAATATCATGATTTAAGGTATATTCCTTAATTAAGCGGTATTGGACTCTCTGGGCTTAAAGGGGGGACCTTAAAGGGGACGACCTAGGGATTTTAGGGTTCCTTTCACAGGAAGCCTAGAGGTTCTGGGGCTCTTTTGGTAGGAAAGGCCTCCCATTCAAGACTCGCTTAGGGTTTAGGGTTTTAGGGTTTAGGGTTTAGGTGCTTTTCCGAAGGCTATCTGTTCGGCTTTCCCGCGGGCTTCCTGCTCGCAATCACGGCCGGAGGCGGCGATCGTGACCTCAGACCTTAAACAAGGGGTTCCGTTAAGGGTTCCTGTGAGGGTTTTGGGTTTTGGCTTGAGATTTGGGGTTTAGGATGCTTATCGTGACCTCAGGCCACCTTAAGGAAAGGTAACGTAGGGAAGATTGGGCAGGGCTTTCGCTGAAGGAGCTCTTCGTTTAAGGGGAAACCCTGTACCCTAAACCCTAAACCCCTACACCCCTAAACCCTAAAGCCTGAACCGTAAACCCTAAGCCCTAAACCCTAAACCCTTTAAGAAACCCTGGCCCTAGAAGCCCAAAGGGGAGATCCAGGGTTTCTTATTCAGGTTGCGACATTATTCCGTAGAGCCTAACCCCAACACCCTTGAAGTGAACCCAGGGTTTAGGGTTCGGGGTCTAGGGTTTAGGGTTCAGGGTCTAGGGTTTAGGGTTCAGGGTCTAGGGTTTAGGGTTCAGGGTTTAGGGTTTATTCTAGGACCCTATTGTACCGTTCAAAAGGATCCCATCCTTAGAACCCTAAACCCTTACAGATCCCTATAGATCGCCACTAGTCGGGTCTTTCTCTTTCATCCAGCAGTACGTTGATTCCAGTTTTGTGCACGTCGAGCACACAAAGCGTTCCCTTGACTGCAATCAATTCTGAATTAGCGTGATGGCGAGAGTAACAATCCTAATATTAGGTAGACCCCTTAAAGGGAACCCTTCTTAACCCTATTCAAGGCTCTCTTAAAAGGGGACCTTAGTGATGGGGGTCTATATCCCCAAGGGTCCTCCTAAGCCGAACTCCTAAACAAAAAAGCGAGGAGCGAGTTGTCCGAAAGGTCATGAAGCATGTGCCTTAGGGTTTAGGGTTTAGGGTTTAGGGTTTCGAGTTTAGGGTTTAGGGTTTCGGGTTTGGGGGTTTCGGGTTTAGGGTTTCGGGTTTAGGGTTTAGGGCATCAAGGACCGTATCTCCCAGACTGGTAAGTGCAGAGGAAGAAGTATTCCATATTGGCTCCCAACCACTACTAGGAGATACTTTGCAGCGGAGTGGAACAAAGACCACACCGCCAATAATCCCGATGCACAGTGCATTTCCATTCCCCGGGTCATTCGCGAGTTAAGGGGAGAGGCGCCAAAGTGCGTGCAACAGTCGTTCACAGGGCTCCCGTTAAAAAACGAGATCCCTTTATAAGGAACCCTGTAAGTTACTATAGAACCCTGTAGTACTATAGTGTACCCTTAAAAGGGACACCCTAAACCCAAACCCTAAACCCTTAAAAGAGACACCTTTTTCACCTGGTCTGTATTCCTTTGCCAAGCCTTCGGGTTTAGGGTTTAGGGTTCTAGGGTTTCGGGTTTAATGGGTTTAGGATTTAGGGTTCAGAAGTCCGAAACAACGCTCGGGAACCTGAGCCGTCAGCTCTGGCGTAGGTTTTCGGGATACGTTCAGGCTCTTCCTGGGGGGAGGCTGGATTAAAGGAAACTACAGGTGGGGAGTTTAGGGTATATAGGGCTTCCATAAGGCTTCCTATAAGGTATATAGACCTTCTATAAGGCTCCTATAACGGTAACTACCCAACTGAAAATGTCCTAGACTGGAACCCTCAACGGCTCCAGCCAGGCGTTTCCGGCTGCATTTGTTTCATGCTTTCGCGGATAATGTCGGGCTCTCAGATCGAAATTAAAGGGGGCTTCCTGAATTATTCCATGGTTGCGACAATCATGTTGAGGGTGAAGACACTGATGATGTCGGTTCTTCTTCTTATGATGTCTTATTCGTTGTTACTGTTGCTAACGTGCGTCTTCACTATGCTTACAGCGCCCGCTGTTGCTACTGCTGGTGTTGTTGTCTCGAGTGTTACGACGCTTGGCAGAATGATTATAACTATTTTGTCTTTCTGTTGCATTGTTGTAAAATTCACCCGTGTCACTGTGTCATTGGTATGTCAGCCGGCTGCTTCTGGTTTGTACCGTATGATTGTCTGATGGGGTAGCTGTCATCGCGAACATTGTCATCATGCAGTCGCTGCGAGCCGCGTCGACATGTTCCTGCTATCATCTCCGTCAGCACCACCATGATCATCGTCGCGATCGTTCATCACCATTTTCTTCTTCATCATCATAATCCTGGTTTCGAATCATCAGCATCATCATCATCATCAGCATCATCATCGCCGCGATCACGATCGTTATCGTCATCATACTTGTCAAGGTCATCTTATACACCACCATCCCTTTCGTCCTCTTCTTTACAGCTTGTCCATCTTGCGTGTCAGTGAGGAGTCTTACATTTATGGTCAAGATGGTGCCGATCGCCTTGAGTGACAGTGATGCCTGCCGCTGCTGTCGGCTGCTGCCGCTGCTTTTTGAGCGCCTCTACTAGGTGTTCTTCTGGTTGGCTCTTGGGACTTTATAACTTTTTAGGTTTCTATGTGAACTGCAAAAACGGAGGCTAAAAGTTTCACTTTTAGGAGGGGTCCAGAAGTCAGCCAAGTTTACATCCCTAGAACTCCGATGGATATCTTTCCAGAGATCATCTTTGAAGACCCCTTCTTTCTAGCCCTAAGTCTAAACCCTAAACCCTGCGTTTGGGGTTCAACCTTAAACCTTAAACCCCTAAGCCCTGAACCCTAGACCCTAACCCCTATACCCTACAGGGTAAGCCCTAAAACCCTATAACCCCGAACCCTAAACCCCGATACCCTAAAGGGTAAGCCCTAAAACCCCAAAGCCCTAAACCCTTATACCCTAAAGGGTAAGCCCTAAAAACCCTACAGCCCCCAAACCCCTAAACACCGACATTCTCTTGCTGAGGCGCCCCTCCATCTCGAGGCTCATCTCCCACAACCAGGCCGGCGCTTCTTCTCATACTAAACCATACTAAACCATAGCCATACTAAGCCATACTAAACCTCTATACCACACCGCTGATTTAGGGTTTAGGGTTTTGGGTTCAGTTACCCTCATGTAGAATCTGTTGAAGGAAGCCGCTTAAAGAAACCCGATTCTAGGCATTAAGCGTTCCAGAGACTCCACCATCCCTTAACTAAGAAATATACCTTAACTCATATTAGGGATCCTACTATAATTTAAGGTATATTCCATAGTTAAGGGATATTAGGAGTCTCTGGGGTCATAGAAGCGAGGATATGGGTCGCTCCAGTCAGTCGACAAGCCCAGCTGTGACTAGAGCCGCAGACAGGTCACAGTGGAGATACTTCTCAGTGTTGTTCTTTGCCTTTTTGTGTGCGTTTTTTTTGTTGCCGGTTTTGAGGGTTTTTAGGAGGTTTTGGCACTCAGATCTACAGAAGATATCAGTATCGACCATGTCGGTGTCTTGCGCTTTATGCAGCGATGTCGGGCCTCTGAACCGTGCCATGAAGCCCCTAAACCCTGAACCCGTGACCAAAGCAGCAAGAAACTTTCCTGACCCAGGGCTCCACCCCAATATGGATCGAGTTAGAGTTCTTAGAGATTTTACAAGGATGTTTATACCGGTTTGAGAAAGGGCCCATAAGGTGGGGACAAGGGTTTCTAGGGATTGAGGGTATGGCTTGTCTAAATTCCTGCTCGATGCCCTGAAACTGCGCAGCCTAGACCCAGAAACGCTAAACCCTGAACCCCCAAGCCCTAAATGGGTAGCTCTCTAAATTATTGTCCCTTTTTAGGTCCCCAATGTAGTACGGCGTCCTTATAAAAAAGGACCCTAATTTAGAGAACTACCCAACTCCTAAACCCTGAACTGAAAACCCTGAACCATTAAACTTTAAACCGTAAACTCTGAACCCCAAAACTCCTAAACCCTAAACCCTAAACAAAAAGCATTGAGCCCCGAGCTTCTAAAGCCTAAGCCCGCAGTCTGAAACGTAGTCCTGCTTGGAGGTTCATGGTTCCTTACAAAATTCCTTTGGGTGTTTAGGGTTTAGGGTCTAACTTGGAGGTTCATGGGGCTGAGTAACTATAGGGTTCCTTTTAAGGGTACTTTAAGGTTCTAAAATAGGGTTCCCTTTAAGGGTTTAGGGTTTGCATTCTGCTGAAAGGTTCATGGGGCTTAGTAACTAGGATAAAGCATAAGGGAACTATACCTAAAATTAATCATAAACCCTAGCTAAGATACTCACAACTGCACCTACTAAGTCCCATGAGCCCATGAGCCTCCAATCAGGCCCGGACCCTTACAAGGATCTACGAACTAGAACCCTCCGACAGGTATCCTGCTTATTGTATGCCTCAACATAGGCCTTTCTTGAGGGGATTTCGTTTCTAGATCAGGGCCTGGATCGAGGAAGGGGTAGGGCCTGAACCCCTAAACCCGCCCAGCATCAGAAGAAGCAGGGCCGCCTTGGACTGGGCACACATTACAGCAAGTTGAAGAAGGTTCCGATCGTCAGAGATCCATGCAGGGGATCTGTGCTGACGCTTGTCTCATCTTCACCTTTGGACGGACCCTACGAGGTTCCGTGCGCTGTAACGCAGTCATCTTCCTCGGCGAGCGGTTGACGATCTCCAAGGCACAGCCTGTTTCTACCAGGGTCTGGACGCAGGAGGTGCGTCAGCAAAAGAGTGTCACTCCCCCCACCGAGCAGGGGTTCGTGCTTGCAGAGTTGTTGCAGGCATCACAAGAACGGCTTCGTCGCCTTGCTGCCCTCCAAGGAGTGCCGATATATATTCCAGACGACAGTGCCACGGTATTACCGACTGGTGGCAGCCCGGACAGTGCCTCAGCTATAGCGTTTAGGGTTTAGGGTTTAAGGTAAAGCCCTAAACGCCTAAACCCTAAACCCTATAGGGACTGAAAGAAGCGGAGCTTAGGATTTGCAGGGTGCAAGTTGTCAGCTGCAAGTCTGAGCAGAAACCCGGGAGCACACCACGCCTCAGAAACCAAGCGCCCCAAACCCTAAACCCTAAACCCTATCATCCCTAAACCCTAAACCCTATCAGCCCCAAGCCCCAAGGCTCAAACCCCCCCCCCCCTCAAAAGCCCACCCAAAAGTGGTAGGCATGCAGTTCCTTGAAAAGGTAGGGTTTTTCGGTTGCAGGTAAACCCTAAACGCCCTAAGCCCTAAACCCTAAACACTCTAAGCCCTAAACCCTAAACGCCCTAAACCCTAAACCCTAAACCCTAAACCCTAAACGCCCTAAGCCCTAAACCCTAAACGCCCTAAACCTTAAAGCCTAAACCCTAAACCTAAACGCCCTAAACGCCCTAAACCCTAAACCCTAAATGCCCTAAACCCCAAGCCCTAAACCCTAAACCCACAAAGCCCGACCAAAGTGGCAGGCATATGGCCGCATCAATCGAGCAGTCGAGCTGGAAGGCTCCGCCCGGTTTCCGGTTTGTCTAGGGATCTAGAAGGGAGCTATAGGGGTTCCTTTAAAGGGATCTATAAGGGGCCTTTTAAAGGGATCTATAGGGGTTCCTTTAAAGAGTTCTATGAGGGTTACTATAAGGGTTTCGGGGCTTGGGGTTTAGGGGGTAAAGGGTTCCTTAAAGGGTTCCTTAAAGAAGCCGTACGGTTCATGATTTAGGGGTTTAGGGTTTAGGGGTTTAGGGTTTTGGGTGTTTTGGGGTTTAGGGGTTTAGGGTTTAGAGTTCCTTAAGGGTTCCCTCAAGGGGTCTAGAGGGATCTATATGGTTTCTTGGAGGTACGGGGGATTTAGTAAGTGCAGTTTCAAGTACCTTAGCTAGGGGTATAAGCAATTAGAAGTAGGGTCAGCTTATTTATAGCCCTAGCTACTTCGTCCCATGCACCTCCGAGTAAACTCCTTAGCCGAGGTTTGGGTTTAGGTTTGCCTAGACCCTAAAGAACCCACCTTTTATATATAAGGAAGTCATAATCAGGAACTCTACCCCTAAACCCTAAACCGGAGCCCTAGAAAGGTAGGCTGTTTCGGTTCCATGTAGGGTTTCGGGCTCAGGGCTTCTAGGGCTTCCAGGGCTTAGGGCCCGATGCCAAGAGAACTCCAGGAAGCCCATCTGACCTGGTTTAGGGTTTAGGGTTTCAGGGCTTTAGGGGTTTAGGGCTGATGGGGTTTAGGGGTTTAGGGTTTAGGGTTTAGGGCTGATAGGGTTTAGTAATTTAGGGTTTAGGGGTTTAGGGTTTAGGGCTGATAGGGTTTAGGGTGTAGGGTCTGACCTGCTTGCTACAGTTTCCTTCGACCTTGGAGGAGCGTTCAAAGGGCTGTTACTATGTTCTCACTCTGAGCCCGCATCCCTAAACCTTAGGGGTTTACGGTTTAGGGTTTAGGGACAAGGTTTAGACACCAGGTACCAGAAGGCTGTTTGCTTGGTACAGAAGCCTCAATAATTTGCAGTGCTATAGCATCAGCATAACACACCAAAAACTCCCTATTCTAAACCCCTCTCAGAAAAAAAACCCTGCCGTTCTTCTCAAATTGTCCGAAACCCCGCAAGACCCCACTGTGCACGCACCAGTGTTACGGGGCCCAGGATCAAGCTCAAACACCGCAAAAACCCGAAACTTCGAATCCTAATTGCCAAGCCCCGAACCATCCGCCCTTAACCCAAAACCCAAAGCCCACATCCCTTAAACCTGCCGCAAAGTTGAATGGCTTAAGGCTTTTGAAAGCTCCCCGTTATAACATTCAAAAGAACACACCTAGAAGACCCTGGTAGACAAGCCTTGATACACACCCGACACCCTAGTCCCTAAACCCTAAACCCCAGTCCCTGAGCCCTAAACCCTAAACCTCAATCCCTAAACCCCTACATCCCCAAAGGAACCCTTAAAGGAACCATCACAAGAAACCCTTAAAGAAACCCCCAAAAGGAACCCCTTAAAGGAACCCCCAAAAGGCGCCCCTTAACGGAACCCTTAAAGGAACCCCCCAAAAGAAACCCTTAAAGGAACCCTCCAAACTTAAAGGAACCCCCAAAAGAAACCCTGAAAGGAACCCTTAAAGAACCCCCCCAAACTTAAAGGAACCCCTAAAGCCTTCCCCAAAAGGAACCCTTAAAGGCTTCCCCAAAAGGAACACTTAAAGGAACCCTTAAAGGCTTATATTAAAGGAACCCTTAAAGGCTTCCCCAAAAGGA
>CAJNJA010011123.1:0-13828 GCA_905231915.1 Symbiodinium necroappetens | reverse complement strand
TAGGGGTTTGAGGGTTTAGGGGGTTTGAGGGTTTTGGGTTTAGGGGTTTGAGGGTTTAGGGGGTTTGAAGGTTTTGGGTTTAGGGGTTTGAGGTGTTAGACCCTCAACTCTAAACCCTAAGTTTGAGGGTTTAGGGTTTAGGGCCTTAGGGCTTTAGTGGTCGCGAGGCCAAAGTCTACGTAAGTCCGAGGAGCCCCGCTACACGTCCTAAACCCTTAGGGTTTAGGGGTTTAGGGTTTAGGGTGGGGTAATTTGTACTAATCAAACCATAACCGTACTGAGAACTAGCAAAAGGGAACTGCTAGTCAATAGCCCGACCCTATCCCGAAAGAAGATACTATCCCACATCACGGATTTCGAGACCCTTCATTTCATCATCAGCTCTTTGGGTTTCAGGGTTTGCTGTTTAGGGTTTAGCGTTGCAGGCCTCCGAAACGGGTCTGCAGCAGTTCAACAACTCTCCTGTACGGGTGCTCGCTAGGTGTGGGAAGAAGCTGCCAAGTCATGAGATACCTGTGGCCCCCTAAAGACCTACCGTTTTAAGGAACCATATATGTATATATGTATGTATGTATGTATGTATGTATGTATGTATGTATGTATATATATAGAAACCATAATAAGGAACCCTTAAAAGGTAGGCCTGTTCGGCTACAGGTAGTGTTACCTGTAGTCTCCATTGCGGTTCCTGTTTCGGTTTAACAAGTTTTGTACTTAGGATCCTAAGAGGTAACACCCGAAATCCTAAACCCTAAACCCCAAAAAAGAACTGAAGCTCAGACGATTAAGGTTTTCGGTTTAGGGTTTTCAGGTTTAGGGGTCTAGGGTTCTGTAGTTAGGGCTTAAGGCTTTGGGTGATTGGCTAGAGTGAATGGCAATATTAAGTGACCCCGAACGTACAAATGACGCTGCCTGCTTTGATGCCAATTTAGACCCGGATTGGTAACCGCCACACTACGGCTGATGATATAAATCCTGCATCACCCATAGTAAGGAAGATACCATAATTCCTAGGGTCCTTAAGGCAATGCAGGATTTATATCATCAACAGTAGGCCTCAATGCAGGACTAAGGCTCTGACCCTCTGCCCCTAAAACGCCCCAAGCCCCTGTGCCGGTAGAATGTTGGGGACCTAGAAAAAGGGACGCTGATTAAGAGAACTGCCCATGTGAATGCTCCGGATATGGTGTTGGAACTCTACAGGCAGGTTCTCATATAATATGATATAATATAATATTATATTATATTATAATATATTATGTTATGTTATATTATGCTACATTATACTATATTGTATTAATACTATATATATATATAGAGAAGCCATCATAAGGAACCTTAAAAAGCTAGGTCTGTTGGCTACAGGCAGGTTCTCCGGGATGAAATGTTGGAGTGTAGGAATCTAGTACTTCCAGGGTTCCGAGGGTGTAGGGCCTGGGTCCTTGTTGTTGAAGACCTCGCAGCGTAGGTCTCTTGGTGAACTTCAACCTAGATAATGAAATAATCCCTATACCCCTTAAACCCTAAACCCTCAACCCTAAACCCTAAACCCTTAAACCCTAAGTCCTCGTGCCTATACACCGAGGCACAGTGCCTGTTTTTGCCGATTTTTGCCGGGAGTGAGAGGACCGAATTGGGAATATCTCGAAAGTTGGCCCCTGAATGAAACGCACGGAAGACACGGAGTCTAAACCCAAACCCTGTCTTTAGCACCCGTCCAGCCCGGAACAGAAAGAGCTCCGAGGGTTTACATTTTGGACTGGCTCTCTGACCAGCCTAGCCTGTGTCACAAATCGCATTCAAAGAGTTCTGTGCTGGTTTTACCATCGGCCTTGCCATCAAAGCTCGCAACAGCCTAGCCCAACGACACCAACTGAGGCAGGTAAATCCTTGTAAACGCCAACAGAGCAGTTAAGCCTATGGCCTAAAGAATGCCCTTACATAAAGCCAGAATGAAGCACCGATAAAGGCACCTTAAGATCCCGGGACGACGCTCCATCAAGGGTGTTGTGGGAAAGTTCGCGAAGTGGTTGCTAAAAGGTCGTTTAGGAGTTCGTATTAACAGGATCCACATTGGGATTCTGAAATTCCCCTACGAAGTTGGTTCTGAACCATTTTCCCCTACATCTCTGCACGCTACGCCATGACCTTTCTGATATAGAATGCTCAAAGTTGCGTCAGGCCTGAAAGCGGAGGTGCAGCTAGCCTTGGGGCTTAGGGTTCAACCGTTTCGCTGCATGCAAGGAGACTGTATATCTTAGCTTACACATGCTTACACACAAAATCTTCCACAATACTGAGGAAATCTGAACTGCTCAAAGAATGCATTGAATAAGGAATGATACGAATGTTCCTTAGCGGAGCAGAAAAGGGCTCACCAGAGGCACACGATCAATCAACATCATATTGCCACTGTGAACCCTAAACCCTAAACCCTAAACTCCATCTCACGGGCACGGTTGACAAAGCCGCAGACCTCCTGAACGGGCCTACACCCTCAACCGTTGGGGTTTGGGTTTAGGGTTTAGGGCATAAATGTCGGTGCAAAGGCTAGTCTGGACCTAAACCCACGCCTCCACAACTATAGTGGGCTCACTATGATTTATTGAGGTACATTCCCTTCATTATGGGGTATTTTGGGAGCGCTGGGGCCTGGCAAAGTTGGTCTCAACATCATACAGCCCGAGAAAGACAAGCTGTAGGTTTTGGGGGGCAAAACCGCACCTGGCACACGCCGAAACGGCCACCAACGGATCAGATTGCAGGTAGTTGCCACTCAGGATTTAAGACTGCGAAGTTTAGAGTTTAGTGCCAGCAGGTTGTACTGCAGCTTAGGGTTTGGGGCAGCTGTGAATAAGCCCTATACCTAAGCCCTAGTTTTTTTTTAGGCTTGATGCTCCCCAACAAGAAACACTCTTCGGCATGGACCCTGGGACTCCATCATTTAGGGGCCTTAGTACTCAAAACAAGTGTGCTATAGATGATTACATTATACAGGGTTTAGGGTATAGTGTTTAGGGTTTAGGCTTAGGCGTTAGGGTATAATCTTACTCAGCCTAAGGAATAATGTTGTGATTATGCAATAAATTCCGACCAAGCTTCTCGAAGAAAGTGATCCCCCTAACAGTTTGCAAGAGCGCCTGCTGCCTACAGTAGGTCTAGCATTCAGGGTTTAGTTCTGTGTGTGAGCGTGAGAAAGTTTGTTGGGTTTTTGGCGTAGGGTTTAGATTTTCCAGTGTTGGGCAGACATTTTGGCCTGCAAGATGATGGTGGCAAATTCATCTATTTTTTGCATATGCTTCGCGACAACTTCGAATATGCTGGTGACAACTACCCTCGTTGCACGGACGGTGAACCCCATTGCAGTTCACTTGCGCAGCGTCATTCATACAAGAGCTAATAGAATTATCTGCATGTGGGCTCGGGGTGTATGGGCCTATTTCTATGCTTGCCGAAAACAGCGAGCCCTTGTGGCTGCTACTTTCCCAGATGATCGAATTTGACATCCCTCAACCCTAAACCGTAAACCCTAACAACTAAACCCTAAACTCCTAAAACCCTGTGCCCAGAAATCTGGGGAACCCAAAATTGAGGCTGTGGGCCCTCTGCGCTACAGTCTTCAAATCTTCTACGTCATAATTCAATCAAGAATCATGACCTACTATCTTGTAGAGCTTGCCGAGTCTAGGGGTTCAGGGATCAGGGGTCTTTAGAATGAGGCTGTCTGAAAAGCTTTAATATGGGAGCCGGAATACTGAGAACGGGGTCTTTGGGGGTATGTTATACTATAACTATAATAAGGAGACCCCAAAATAGCATTGGTACTTATTTTATTTAGGCCCCCTATTATTGGACTAATACAGAATGGACAGGGTGCAGCCGATCTCACGCAGCTGCGCTAGCGATTTGCCCCCCTTGCCAGTCCAGGACCTCGGCGGTTTTAGGGTTTAGGGTTTAGGGCTTTAGGGCTTTAGGGTTTAATAGGGTTTAGGGCTTAAGGTTTTAGGGTTTGATAGGGTTTAGTTTAAGCTTTTGGCATAGGGGTCTCCTACTAACAACGACTAACATCTTATGATTGTATATTATAATCCGTGCGACTATATACGGCCCATATAAAGGGATGCTATTGTGAATTACTCAGACCTCCACATCACGCGGGAATGATCTCGTTCTCTAAGATTTTGATTTAGGGTTTGGGATTAAGGCTGCCGTCGAATGCAAGCATCGCAGTAACGGGTAGCGGAGACCATAAACACACATTGCCGCAACAACGTGATAAGTAAATCCCGAAAAAAGAAACGAGAATACACAAACACAGGAGCAACATCTGCAAACAATGAACGCGACAAATCTCACCAACCAGTGCCAATCAAAAGCGAGATTTTACGTCATCGCTGGCTGCCAAAGCAATCAGGAGTCACAACGCCCAAGACCGTAGCCACCACCACCACCACCACCGCCACCACCGCCACCATCACCCTGAAAACAAGATAAGCGCGAGTTGTTGCGAAGATAAGAACAGTTAGTATTTAACAAAGATTGCAACAGCCAGGAAGATTATGATAAAAATCGATCGACAACCGTGATGACATTTCGATAAGGACAACAACCAAACTCACAACGACACGAATGTTAGCAATCCCAGCTCTGTGGCAGCCTCGCTCTCGGAAAGGAGCTCTGCATCCTGAAGAAGCTCCTGGACGTCCAAAGGTTTTTCGAACGTGGCACGCACAAGCACACATGCACACACATATACATACATACATTACCTTACCTTACCTTGCCTTACCTTACATTACACTAAATTACATTACAAAACACCACATAACACTACCCAACGTTACAAAACATTACAAAACATTACCATTACAAACCGAAACATAACATAACATTACATTACATTACATTACATTACATTGCATGCATGCATGCATACATACATACATACATACATACATACATACATAAATACATATATACATATACGTACATGTGTGCATCCTTCTCTGTGCATCCATCACTGAGAGCCATTGGGAGCTTCTGGGGCCTCTAAAAGAACCCTGCAGGAGCTTCTGCCCTAAACCCCAAACCTTCTAGGAACCCTAGGACCCTAGGCAATAAACCTTCTAGGAACCCGAAGAAGTAAATCTTGTAGGAACCCTAAGACGTAACCCCTATAGAAACCCTAAACCTAAACCCGAAACCAGGAGGCTTTTTCGGGGGGTGATTGGGGGAGCTGGCACGCTTCTGGGAGTCGGAAACGAAGGGAAGCTTGGTTGCAGCTTTGTGGAGGTTCAGGGTTTTGGGGTTTGGGGGTTTAGGCGTCTAGGGCTTTAGGGGTCTAGGGGTTTAGGGTTTAGAGGAGTCTCCATAGAAGCCTGATGGGCTTCTGCAGGCCTTCCAATGCATCGCCAAAAAGAATAGGTTTGGGTGCGGTTTAGGGTTTGCATTCTGGGAGGGTCGGATGATACCAACGACATCTTGGAGTAAAGTTAGGGCTTAGCCTTGAGGATCTTCATCCGGACCCTAAACCTTAATTAAGGACGAAATGAACCCCAAAAGGGTTTAAGGTTCACATACCATAATAGGGGTTCATAGTATAAGGGTATGGGGTCCCTAGTTTGGAGGGTCTTTTGGTCCTTGAGGAACTCGAAACCCTGGCCCTAAGCTCGAACGCTTTCGTCTGGAAGCGAAAGCAGTGGGACGCTCCTTGACGCGCTGTCTTCCCAAGGCCCATCCTCAATGCAACGAGCTTGTGGGGCTTTCATAGACCTTGTTAAAGTTTGGGATCATGCAGTCCGGGAACACAGGTGTTCTTAAAGTTCGGGCCCGTGTTGGGGAAGTCTTGGTAGTATTAAAGAATGTCATTCTGTTTCGGGTCTGCATGAACAGTTGGGGATTGTGGATGCATGGTGCTACAAACAAACAAACCATCAACCCTAAACCCTAAACCCGAACCCCAAACCCTAAACCCTAATCCTTGATTGTGGGATTGAAGTATGTCAGCCCCACAGGGCAGGGTAGTGGGCTTGCACCACAGGACCTCAGCACGTCATGTTCAGAGTTTGGGATTTGCGAAGATATACGGCTTCTTTCAGGTTTAGCGTTTAGGGATGTGAGTGTAAGAGCTTCCTTCCGCAAATTGCCCCCAAGCAAGGTCATCGGCTTGAATGAAGATTCGTAATTTGTGGGGTCTGGGGGCGACCATGGCGCAGATGCTGAAGGTTCAGCAGTAGTTGAAGACGAAGGGCACTGTATCAAACGACAGACGTTAAACTTGAAGAACCTAAAACAACCCAAAACCCTTGGCCCTAAGGGATTGGGCCAAAGAGCTCATCGCGCATTTCCCCAGAAAAAACCGATTAACATACCTACAGTATGGCTTCCAGCCGAAACTGCTGGATCTAAATGGTCACATCCTCGTTGCTGCGAATATAGACATAGTGCCAAGGTTGGGGCCTAAAGCCTGCAAAGAAAAACAACCCGGTTTGGGGTTCAGGGCTGTGCGTAGCCCACGGGCACTGGGGTTAGTCTTCAGGTCATAGTACTCCTTAGGATTTCGATTTCAATGAGACAAGTTCAGCCCGACAGCTCTAAACCGAAGTAATACTCATAACATGGATATATAAGGCCCTGAATAGTAGCCCTATTATAAACTGGTACTGTATCGGGGCAGCAACAAACTAAACCCGAAATCCCAAATTGCCCTAAACCCACACACCTCTGAACCCCGAAGCCCGAACCTCTAAAGCCCTAGAGCCGTAAACCCTAAAAATGCAACACCCTGTATGCTGGAACCCGAGTGCCTTAAACCCTAAATATGGCTGATGATCTAAATCCTGCATTACCAATAATAAGGAATATATATATATATACCATAACTCCCATAGTTTAGGTTCCTTGAGGTAATGCAGGGTTTATATCATCAACAGTAGTACAGCTCAATCTCAGCTTAAGAAACGCATGGTGCTGACGGTGACGACGTCGGGCTGGATGCTGTCGGCCTTCCTCGAGGCTCTGAGATTGTTTGAAGGTCGTATAAAGTTTTGGTAGAGCTTTATGTGCCGTTAGTCGCGAGTGTTTTTTATGAACATTAAAGTCTTATTGAATTGGCTTATGGAGTGCTATGGGCTGTAACTCGACATGTTAAAACTTAAAGGCGCTTTGGCAGGGCAGGGCTTTGTATATAGGATTTTGAAGAGGTGTTACAATGGTCATTCGTAGGGTCTTGTAGACACCGTTGTGGTCGCTAAACCCCGAAATCAATGCAAATTCCAAGTAATATAGAGGCCTGTACAAGCGAGGATACCCGCTTCTGAAATATTGCGCTATACTCTCATGCACTCCAAAAGCCGGTTCTACTTGCCAGGCACCGAGATTGCTAAGATAACGAAGTGTCCCAAAAACTGTGAAAACCCTGCTCGTGCTTTCTCGGCTTCTGGGACCAAGAGCTATGTAAGGCTCCCAAAAACCCTAAACTCTAAACCCTAAACCCCTAAACCCTAAACCCCTAAACCCTAATCCCTAAACCCTAAACCCCTAAACCCTAAACCCTCACAAGCTCAAATGCCGATATAGGGGCCGGAGTCATCAGGCGACGGCCGGATCAGGGGACTTACTAAGTAGGGTTATAAAAAGAAGGCAACTAAGTACCTTAATTGGGGGTTATAAGTTATAAGTGGGTATACCTATAGTAACTATAGGCATGCCCACTTAAAACTTGTAACCCGTAGTTAAGGTACGTTTAAGCCTACTTGCTAACTCCACCAAAACCCTAAAACCCTATGGTACCCTTGCAGAAACTCGTGTAGAACCCGTTGAAGAGGCAGCCCTCATAGAGCCTTGAAGGAACCCTACTTGCTAAGCCCCATGATCCTCTAAGTAAGCCCTAAACCCTAAACCCAAATCAAGTAAGCCTCAAACCCTCTTCCCTAAACCCCAAACGAAGTAAGCCCTAAACCCTAAAACCCAAACTGCTACTTCCTCTAAGTCTGGGGAAGATCTCTGGGCAGAGATTGGCCGCTCATGCAGGACCCGTGCTGCAGGGTTGGGGGTTTAGGGGCCTTATTGATTGGAACAGGCTTTTGGGGAAATGATAGTACAACTACACTAAGGACCCTAAGGAAAATCTTGGTAATGGTAATGGCAGTTGATATTACTCCACTCCGGCCCATAAGGGACGTCTGTGCCTTGTCTTAGAAAAATCATAGGATCTTGGCACTCCCTGACTTTGCCTGCTACCTCTTCGGTAAGGAAAACATGAAGCCTCAGGGCTCTGGCTTAGATCTGGTTTTAATTAGGACCTTAGGGCTTAGGGTTTCGGATTTAGGGCTTAGGGTTGCTTTTTAATTAAGAACAGATTGCCCAGTTTGTAGAAACCATGCACACTCCCGAGGTGGCAATTAGCAGGACAACAACTTACAAAGTGACCCCTAAACCCTATAAGCCCTATAAGCCCTATAAATCCAAAACCTAAACCAGGTAAACCCTATAAGCCCTAAACCCCTAAACCCTAAACCCCCAAACCCAAAACCCCAAACCGGTAACCCGGCAGCCAACGGTTGGAGGCTAGGCGGGGCCAGGGGTTCCAAATTTCAACACCCTAAACCCTAACCTAAAGGCTAAGGGTTTAGGGTTTAGGGGTTTAGGGTTTAGGGGTTTTGGGCTTCATGACCCTTAGGGCTTAAGGTTTAGAGTAAATCCTGAAACCCTGAAGCCCCCAGACTCAAGCCTAAACGAGCTCTTTCAAAGTTAGTGCGGGGCGAAGCTCTAAACCCTGAACCATATAAGCCCTATAAGTCCTGTAACCCCTAAACCCTGAACCCTATAAACCCTACAAGCCCTAAGTCTCTAAGTTAGTGCATGACGAAGCTCATTTGCCAAAAGAGCTCCTCAACCTCCCTCGTCCTGGCCGTCTTCATCAATGCCTGGCCAAACTGAGGCGGGTTTAGGGTTAAGGGCTTAGGGCTTACTTAATAATTAGTTTGGGTTGAAGGTTCAGGGTTCAGGGTTTAGGGCTCACTTAATTTGGGTTTAAGGTTTAGGGTCTAGGGCATACTTAGTTTGGGTTTAAGGTTTAGGGCTCACTTGATTTGGGTTTAAGGTTCAGGGTTTAGCGCTTACTTAGTTTGGGTTTAAGGTTAGGGCTCAGTGTTCAGGCCTTACTTAGAGGCCTGAGGATCATACGTTTGAGGTTTGGGTTTATTCTCGTCGGTGCGGGTTTTCTAAATCCAAGTGCTCAAAGGACAAGGCTTGTGGCAACATCGAACGTAGCATTCAACGGCAGCAGCTGCAGCCGTCGTCGTTTTCGGCGGCCTCCAAAACAAACTAAAAGGACGTGAATCCTCAATAAGGAACCTGGAAGGGACCGTCGCAGCATCTCTATGTCGAACCCAACGTCCCTGCTTTTTCAAGACCGAATATTGACCCTAAGCCCTAACCAAGAATCAAAATCCTAAACTCTAAAGCCTGAGCTAGATCCCATCTTTCCCAATTCGGACATGGCTTCTGAGTGCTTCGAAGCCTTCATGAGCGAGTTGTAAGACACCACATCAGGCTTGAAGCCATCGTCCAGGAGAAGCCCAAACCTCAGAGGTTCTACAACATAGAGAGTCTAGTAAACTTCGAGAAGGGTCTCTGATGCTGGTGACTCGCGGAGTCTTCATCTTGTGGTAGACGGCTGAGAAAGCTGTGAGAGGGAGGTTAGGAAAGGTGTCAAGCCGGGCTCTCCGCAATGAAAGTGGCTTCACTGCACACTGCACTGCATGAAGAGTTCGGTACTTTTTGCGATGTCTGCTCTTCTGTGGCTTCTCTTTCTGTCCTCTTTCCTGGTCGTACGATTTCATCGTCACGGTCTTTCAGGGTTTTGTAGGGGTTAACAACTTTTGTAAGGGATTCATGTCTATGAAGGTTCCAGCAAGGTTCAACATTGTTCGAGAAGGGTTTGGGGCTTTGGGATTTGCAAGTTTGGCGGCTCACCATGAGCATCCACAAAGCGACCTTGCACTTCGGGTGCACGATTTAGGGCTTATAGAAAACCAGACCTTGAAACATGACAATGTCGAACAACGACAACAACAACGACGACATCTTAAGCTCTACGCCCAAACGAACTTAACACCCTTACGCTACGAGTACAAAACCGTCACCGCGCGAGGTGCAGACATAACGACTCATCAAAACAAACCAAATCGACAGCAAACCTCTGAACGAACCAAGCTATGTAAATGCATGTTATATACGTGTGTGTGTGTATGTATATGTATATATGTATGTACATGTGTGTATATATATATATATGATACATGAAGGTAAAAGGTTCTGGATCGAGTCCTCCGTAAGCGAAAGAGGAAGGCACATAGCCAAGAACCCCAGCCCGTTAGGGTCGCCATGAGCCAGCTGGATCTGCATGCACTCATGTCGGAGGTGATTCGAGGCCTGAAGACTTACGCTTCACTTCTGTGAAAGCGCTGCGGGAGATGCTAGAGCGCCGTCTGGGCATCAGCTTGTCGGATCGCAAAGGTGAGATCTGCGGAGATGATTGTTAAGGAAATTGCTGCTGGAAAGCCTCGCTCTACAGCTGCCAATGAAGTGCATAGCGATAGCTTTGCAGGAAGTACACCATGCAATGGGAGAGTTGGGACTGCGACCACCGTCCGCACAGTAGCCTGCGATGCGCACCGGGACAATACATGGCAGGCAGCTGTTCAGGGAGTGGCATGATGAGGCCGGCATCGTGAAGAGCTGGCGTGGGCAATGGGAGCCTCTTAGTGGGAGGTCAGGGTGCCTGGAGAAGCGGTGTTTCGCAGATCTGGTGAAGTCGCCTGTGTTTGAGACAAGCTTGAGCAGACAGCTGATTTGCTGTGTGGGTGTTCATAACCGGAACATGACACTGGACGTGATATGTACCAGCGCCGGAGGCGATCTCGCTTGCAAGGTGCATGAAGATGCAGGCTACTGCCTTGCTCAGCAGCACGTGATCTTTACGGGCAAGCGGCCTAAGGATTGCAACGCCTCGTCGGATTACAGCATCCAGCCAGCTGTCATTGAGGTTTTGACTGCCAGTTTGATCGAGTTGGGCTTGGTGTTGGGGGAGAAAGGCAACCGTCGAAGAGCGAGACATCTCCAAGAATCGCTTGCCGACTCTTTTGTCATTGACAGGCAAGAGGGTGCTTCAGTTCGGTTTCTCACGTCCTCTTCTGCTTGGGCAGATATGAGTGCCGCCATTGATCATGCAGTAAAGTTTCCGTTTTGTGAGCCCCACTCGGACCTTTGGGCCCTACAGTACGTGGCCTGTCATCGTGGGGCTGGGCAGATTTCTGCGCCGGGTGGGCCGGGTCCAACTCGAGTGCACACTGCCAAAAACCCATGCATGCGCTGATTAAGGTGCGTACACCTCTGAAAGCATGCAACTGCAAGAAAATATGAAGGTATATATTATCTTGGTTTCTCAGTAGCCGTCAAAAAATAAGGGTGCCCTTTTTCCTACTAATTGCTTTTAAAAAAGGAACCCCAAAAGAAAAAAGGGCAAAAGGGTCCTACTGGGCGACCTAGCTATATGTATAAAACGAGCCCAAGCAGCCACTTCCTCGCGGCGGGCACATCGCCGGCCTGTGCTGCCGCTGCAAGGACCATGTTGTAGGTCAGCATGTCAGGGCCTCGGATAGGGCTTAGGGTTTAGGATTTTTTTAGGGTTTTCGGCAGTTTAGGTATGGCTCGGGCTCCCAACATCTAAACTCTAAACCGCCAACTTTGGGCCCAAGACCCTACACCCCAACTTGGTTGTCTTGCCGAGGGGCGAATAGACATGGACAGTGCCATGTTGAACCACTTGACCGCATCGTCCAGCTTTCCTGCCTTTGGTCTGAGAATTGCAAGGATTCCGGGTGAGTAGCTGTGTTCCACTTAACTCAAAAATACTAACATATTAAGTATACTATATTCATAAATATGATGATTGGAATAAGTTACAAAGCTCAGCTTCGGGCATTGAGGATGACAATCCAAGCCGCAGACCTACGGCTGATGATATCAATCCTGCATCGCCCATCATAAAGAATAATTATGCCATAATTCCCGCAGTTTTGGGTCCTTAGGGTAATGTTTCCCATAATAAGGAATATACCATAATTCCCACAATGTGGAATATACCATCATTTCCATAGTTTAGGTCTAGTTTAGGATCCTTAAGGTAATCAAGGGTTTATATCATCAACAGCAGCACCCAGGCCCCCAGGGGTGCTCGGGGGCTTTGGGGTGCAGGGCTGAGGATCCCACACCCTAACTTCTCATCCTAACGTGGCCCGAAAGACCTACTTAGGCCTTAGGGTTTAGGGTTTAGGGGGCCTACCAGTAGAAGCTGTAGACGCTTGCAGCCCTCAGAACCCATAGCTTCAGTTTTAAGCACTATATTGAATCAATATTTTCGACTGACACCCCAAACCTCAACACAGCCTGAAAGCCCGAAAGCCTTCGCCCCCCAGGCCCCTCGGCCGAAATCACCAGGCCCAACACCCCCACAGGTCAAAGCTTTCGGGATTTCGGGGTCCGGGTTGGGGTATCGGGGACGGCAGTGGCATCCACACTCGAAGCTCCGCAACCGCTAGTTACTTTTAGGGTTCAGGGTTTAGGTTTTAGGTGTTCGGCTTTCGGGTTCAAATTTTAGGGTTTACTTGCCAACAGCATCTGCAACCAACGTCGGGCTGTACGTGCATGTACAAGTCTGGGGTTTTGGGGTTTCTGCCGGTTGCTTCTGGTTGCTTCTTCTATAGCCCAAGCTCTGCAAAAAAGTATAAGCTAGTATAACCCTAAGCCCTAAACCTTTACGATGGCAGGCAAGTGGAAGCAGCGGCAAGATTCTGTTCAGGTACATGTGCTTGCCACAGGCTTCACCAAAACGATGCCCAAGCGCCCACTAGTCAGTTGCTCCGGCCGAAAACCCGAATCCTTCGGTTGAAGGGTTTAGACCCTACCAAAGGCTACTTGTCCAGCATCCAAGCGGAACTAAAATCTAGCATTTGAGGTTATTTCTGGCAAAGTATGGCGAATTTATGGGCTTTTGTACCCCAAAAGTGCTAAAGGTTACCCATTCCACAATCCAAACAGCCTACGACCCAGCCCTAGAAGCCTCCGGCACCACAGTTTAGGGTTTAGGGGCTTAGATGACCCATCCTTGGCAGCAGCGTTGATGAGGGTGTTGAAGGTCACCACATCCGGGTGGACCCCGGCCTGACGCTTGGACAGAAGGAAACCCTAAACCCTAACCCTACCAGGACCCCCGAAGTACCCTTTAATAAAGCCCTTATGATCCTTGAAAGAAGGTATTCTGGGTATAAGAGAGGGTAGTTGCAGGGTCTAGGTAAACCCTGAACCCTAAACCCTAAATCCGAAACCCAAACCCTAAACCATGCTAAAACCTAATCCCGAGACCCCGAAGGCAGATGCAACAGCGATACAAGGTGCTGATGGCCCGAAAGCGAGGCTCTGCGTCCTGATCCCAGGAGAGGCCAAGCTACACCCGAAACCCCTCAAAGCCCCCAAACACTAAACCCCCATGTTATAGCATATAGTATGTTGCGTCAGAAAAGAGGATGCTGAGATTTTCCAGCACCCTCCAACCCCAGGCGAAGCCGAAGCTCTGTACCCCAAGAGAGCCCGCGCCTCCAGCGATTTGTGGAACCAGAGCGCAGGTGCCTCTGGGTTTCCCGATTTCGCAGCAGCCTGGATCAAATACCTCGCTGTACTTAGTTTATTTATTGTATATATATATATATTCTTTTTTTTAGCATTATTATTATTTTATCTTTTTTTTTTTTGGGGGGGGGGGGGG
>CAJNJA010011122.1:0-13829 GCA_905231915.1 Symbiodinium necroappetens | reverse complement strand
CTACGTACGTACGTACGTACGTACATACATACATACATACACACATACATACATACGGACAGACAGACAGACATTACATTACATTACATTACATTACATTACACTACACTACACTACACTACATTACATTACATAACATTACATTATATGACATGATATGACATGATATGACACTACATTACATTCCATGACATGATATTACATTACAGTACAGTACATTACATACGTGCATACGTACATACATACATACTTCGTAGCATGATCCCTTCACAAGTCCAGGCATGCATCCTTAAGCATCAGCAGTTGGGCATTGACGCAACCCATGGAGGCACGCCACCCATTCAAAAGACACTCTCGCACCGTCGCCCTACAAGATTCGGACAAAGCTGCAAATTGTCCGTCCCAGCGCTGGTAGGCCCATGTACCTGAGAAAGAGACATAGGATTTACCTGGCTTACGGAACATTGCAGCCCACACTTGAGCATTGGCGGTTTTGCGCCTCGAAATTAGCTTATCTGCTTGCTTTGCACAAGCACGGCAAAATGCCACAAGCTGAGCAAAACTAACAAGTCTGCGCCCCCCACAAGTAGGTCCGAAATTGGGAAACCCAGGTCTGCAATCTGGCAGAGCACTGATGCAAAAGCAACGCCGCACACACTTTTTAACTTTGTGACTACAAGGGCCCAAAACCATGTATCAACCCTCAAGCTCATAAGCCCCAAAACCTTAAGCCAACATCCCTCTGAACCTCTTACACCTGGGTCTGTGCCGAACCCGAAAACCTAAACGCTGCACCCTGGCCCTGATTCCTAAACTTAACTTCTCATGACCTTGAATCCTGCAATTCCACATATATCTCTGAGATTCCCTGAACCCTACAATGCCAAACCCCTGAACCCCTCTTGTTGCCCGGACTTCAGCCTTAACAACCCGAATCCATGTAACCCTGAACCCAAAAGCCAAAAACGATGCTTCGGAGGCCTTCCAGGTGGCAGACCACCTCGTAGCCTACCAACTCTCCAGGACTCTAGGATTTCGGAGGAGCCCCAACAGAAAAGGTTAGTCTATGTCGGGTCTGGGAGTTTCAGGTGCAGAGTTGTAGGATTTCGGCATTTGCTTCAGGGACTTCCGACTGTAGCGCACGGAGTGATTGGATTCAGGATTAATGGCTCGCTGGCGTGTTTAGCGCAGATTCATGCCGCGCGCAAAGGCAAAATTTGCAGGGTGCATTTCTACGATCAAAGACGAAACATTAAGCCCCTCCCCCCAAACCCCACTCTCATTCTCGCTCTCCCTCTCTCTCCCGGTCGTGCTCCAGGGTCCTAGGTTCCCCGGGCCTGTGATCTGCGTCGGCGGCACCAAGTTGTACCGTCGCCGCTTCAACGTGGACTCGAACTCTTCCTGTCAAGTTTACGGTCTAGGGATCAATGTCATGTGTCAGGTTGGTAGTAACGTATGAATGGAAGGAGGTTCCTTAAACAGCACAAAGGAAACCAGAGCAGATCGATCAAGATAAGGCAAGCATAACACATGTCAGCTGGCACCACCTCTTTTGCTAAATGAGCAGCCGCAACCTGCAAGGAGTTCATCCTTCCATCGATGTCTGGAGTTGCGCAAACTCTGCGCTCTGCGTCTTGTATCTCGGTGAAACATGCCAACGATTGCAACTGAGCTGGTGCTGGTGGGTGGTGGCTGAAAACAGGGCTGCAGAGCTTTTCCACCGGTATTTGCCGGTCCTCGTGCCGGCTCTCTCCTGGGTAATTATCTGCCTCTATGTTGTCGTGGTTCTCCTTCTGCCTCCGAATCTTGCTTTCCCTCTTCACTGCTGGGAGGTTTCAGGATATGCCGGGACACCGAAACATTGGGAAAACTGCGCCGCAACTGAGTGGAACAACTTCAACCCGACGAATTTCCCGCTACGGCACGTGGTGGTTGCAACTGTCACGATGCAAGCAAACTTAGCTCGCTGGCTAACCGCCACTGTTTAGTTCCTTCCGTAGTTAACACTGTGAGCTTGAAAGACATCGAACAAGCGGGGTCCTGTCCATGATGGATCTGAATGATGTCCAACGGCAGCTGGGCTTCATTCCGCTTTGCATACATTTCGCCTCAGCAGGCTCAAGTCGCTGGCCTGGCTCTAAAAAGAACCAGCAAACGTAACTCGCGGCAGCCATAGCTGAAGCACGACTCATCACTAACCATCACTAACTGACCTGTGATGAAAATTGCTTCGATGCCTGATCTTGTCTGCATCTTGTTGTGTATGTGCGGGCACGCCTGTGTACAGAAGAATCCTTGGTTACATGTCTCAAGCCGAATGGGTCGAAGCCAGGACACGACGGCTGAAGCATCGCACCCTCGGCCAGCCTTTGCTGTTTTCTGACGGCTAGAGCCGGAATGGTCCTATACCTTTTGGCCTGACAACGATTATGACGGTTTTGGGAAGTAGGCTTTACGGCCTAAATCTACATGGTCAGAATGATTGGCTTTTTCCAGGGATGGTGGATACTCTCCAATGGTTCTATGGGGAACTTAGCAATAGAGCGGGAGTTGCTCATGGTTGACTCGAAGCCCAAACCTCGTGGCAGGAAGATTGCGGTTTGATCAGCGAAGGTGCCCAAACAAATCACTCAGCCTTCGCGGCGCCGGGTGCCTTAGAAAGGGGGGAATAAATATGGGAGGATGTTCTTGCGAGTTATGTAGGCTCTTACATTACATTGGCAATCATCGATCCCGAGAAGTCCTCCCAAGCTCTGTGTCGCCTCGGATAATGCAAATTTTCTAGATAAAGAATAGCTCTTTGCACGAGGGACATGTGCACGAGCAGCGATGATATTGCAAGCAGCTGAACCTAAGGCCTTAAACAACCCTGCTTACTATGTAGGTATAGGTCCCCCGATCAGTTAAGTAATCCTACTGTCCTACGCTCTAAGCCGTCTTCCGGTCGAAGCAACTCTTCTCCAGCACCCCTGCCAGTACCCGGCGCAGCAGGCGCCCCAGCCAGGGACCTCGCTCGAGAAGCCTCGGTGTCGGGCGGGACAGGGCTTAGGAGTTTAGGGTTTAGAGGTGCAGAGTTCGAGTGAGATAGGGGCCGTAAGTGTTCGTGATCATGGGAGGGAGGGTTCCAAAAGATCAGGCTTTTGTAAGGATTTCGCTGGGTTGTAGCAGGGTATATTACTGTCGTTGCACTAGGAAGCCCAAGGCCCTAAGAAGTAGCAGGCCTTACTCGTCAGGTTTCCATCGCACTGCTTCCGTGCTGCAAGACCTGCTTTTGAGGGATGACACCCTGCAAGACACCCATGCAAAACATCTGAAACATGTCTGTTTAATTTGAATTACAAGACATCATGCCTAGACAGACAGAGCAGGTCGGACAACCGCCCGATCCGTAACATCGAAGCGTGAAGCCGGACTGAAACCGAAGCGACACCGAATCCGAAGCAAAAAACAAGCTAACCTAGAGGCTTCCTGTGCCACAAAACCGCTAGGACCGCTTCTCAAATGCATGATGACCACAGGTGATGGCCCAGGAACGGGCCAATGAGTGTGAAGAGCACACCGACGTCGAACGTAAAGCTCAAGTAGCCTTGGAGAGTGTGGTTTCGGATATCGGATGTCGGTTTGAGCCCAGAAATCAAGCGGTTTTAGCACCAGCCCAAGTAAAGAATGGGATCTTCAATTCGAGGACCCTTGAATAAGGGAGCCCTGCTGTCGCTATTGTCGAGAAAGCCTCTATCCGCTGGGCAGGGAACGGTCGGCCTGGCAACAGATAGAGAAACACAATCTGCGGAATCTAACTGGGCCCTGTACGAAGACTTTATCCTTCTACCTGACCCACGGAATTAAGGCTGCTGGACAGTTTAAGTTTAGCGAAGTCTTGGATGGAGACGCTCAGCCGAGTCCAGGGGAAGGCAGGCAACAGGTAAAGGGGTGGCAGTAGTCACCTTTCGATGTACCTGGCGCACACGAACCGAAGTACCCATAACACAAAAGGCAACATACCCCTTAGCAAACCTATCAGGTTACTCCTGATTTAGGCGACGTGCTCTTTACATTCCGTGAACCAAGTCCTAAACCTACCGAAAGCCCCGCAGCCCGACATGAGCATGACTAAGAACAGGCCCCGGAGCGCAAGGGGTCCACGATCTGGAGCCGCAAAGCCGGGTGTCTGTCCACAAGGCGCCGGGTGGCCTCACAGGGATCTTCGGGGTCTCGCCACTCTCGGGCTCAACAGGCGAGGCAAGGCAGGTTCTTGGCAGTGATACCGATACTACAGGCTCCGAACTGGGTTTCGGGCTGCGGCTTTAGATATTCAAGTTTGGATGTAGAAAGAGTAGAGTTCATCGGAGCTGCTACTCTTCGTATTGCAGGCCTGCTTATTTCGTCAGTCTCCAGCCCGACCGATTCTGGCAGCCCGGATCCCAAGTGAGGAGACCATGGAAAACCCTTCAAAGAAACTCGGCACCCGCCCAGTGCAGCCCCCGCCTCTGTTAGGGCTTCATGATTCAACCTCCAAGGCTCAGGTAGCCACGGAATTGGGGTGAAGGAAAGGCTGGTGAAGTTGCCAAATTTCACATCCTTATAGCCGGTTATAGCCAGTAATGCTGGCCTGATGTCTACTCAGGCTTCGAGTTATCCGCACGCGGAGGCCAACATTGATCCTATTCCCAGTTGTACAATCAGCGTCTCTGTTGCAACCATGCCTATGACTCTGCGTGTTTCGTTCCAGCACCAGAGAACAAAAGGGATCCTGAGCTGATGCCATCTAAGCGACCTAAATATCGAAAGCCGACAGCTGCCAAACACCGTTAGCGCAAACAACGTCGATATGTCCATGATGTCAACAGGTCTCACACTGGCCCTGGAAAGTCCGAAGCAACGCCAAAAACTTGTAAATAATTGTCCGGGCCCCGAACCCTAGGACCCTTGGCACGGCGAAATGAACTGTAAAGCGAAAGTGCAACCGTGAACAAGCTTCGCCCCACGGCCAACGACTAACTTAGGAATGGGAGAAGAGCAATGACAACAGATAGCAGGCTGTAAGAGTTTACCGCGAGGACGACAGCAGCCACCGTTGATGGTCAGAGAAACTATATCAGCGGCACCACTGCCGTTATAACCACCACCACCACCACCATCACCACCTCCTGCTAGTGCGGCTGTTTGCTTCTTCAGGCTCTGCTACTTATGCTACGTCTGCGGAGAACAACGGCAGGCACTAATTAGCAGCTATAAGGAAAAATTCTCATAATATGATAACTGAAAGCAGTCTTCCAAACCTTCATTTCCCAACCCGAACCTCAAGCCGACAGGCCTGCCGTCGCCACGCAGAACCCAGTGCCCCATTGGGGAGACCTGTGCAGCGCATTTGTTTGGTGGGTATCGGGCCGGGCGGGATACATACGGTTGACGTGAACTGAGTGGTGCCGAAGCCAGTTGTAAGACGGGCCAAATGTCAAGGCTCTGAAGGCCCAGGAAAGATTCCCGACAGCTTGCAACGTACTGAGTATCGATCTAAAACTCTGTAAACCCAGCCGCACCTGGTAAAGCACATTAAAGCACTATCAGTGCACTATCCCAGACCGCTCCTTCATTGAAGATCGGTGCATGCAGACCATCACCCTCATGTTGTTTCGGGTGCATGCGCGTGACCCTTCAGATTATCATTTCTTTTCGTCGCTTCCAACCGCTCCCAGTCGCGGCCTGCCCTGGCGAAAACCAAATGGCATATTCTTTGCCGATGTCCTGCAGGAGGCTCACAGAGTTCAGCATGGGCGACAGCACCGATGCTTGCGCAGCTTTTGGATGTTGGAGCTGTACTTAGCATTGAAGAGAGGTGTATGACTTCCCTTCATCGGCCCAACCGCAGCCACAGCTGCAGAACAACCGAAAGCGGCACGATATTGAACAAGAAAAGCAAACACAAACCAAGCAACCGAGACCCCTGAAATCACACGCCCAGAACCTTGTTTGGATCTGCGAGGTTTACAGCCCTGGCACCTGAGGCGCCGCATCCACAGCAGCACAGCAGGCGGCGACGCGGGGAGCGCAAGCGACGACTTCTGCGAGCCTGTGATTGGAGGCCTACAAAGTCTGGGAATCCATACTAATTCATCGCAACTACTCAAACCATTCGTGCTAAAGCGCTTTCAGCTTCCTGTGACAGTCGGAGACTGGCTTGGAGGAGCCAATCGTTCCAGACTGGGAAATTCGACACAAAGGTGAGGATTCGTGCATACTGCTCTGGGCATTGCTGGTAGCTTCCGGGGTTTGGTTGTGCTCTGCATGCCGGCGAAAGGACTCCACCCCTATACTTGCCAGAGCTTTGCGACTGATGCTGGTGTGATGTTGTCGTCAGCATTCATGGCTAATTATAGCATGGGGTCGAGGAGGCTAGCAGTCGCGATGACAGATGACGATAGTGCAAAAAGCACTGGCACTTCACAGTCATAGTAGAAAACCGTGATGCCGATGCCAGAGATCGCTACTGCTATATCAGAGCAGAAGATGCGTCTGTCTATGTCTATAGCCTATGGTTTGGTTTTACTTGACGGCATTGCTGACTCGTCGTCGTAGTTTTGCCAGCCGCCGCAAGACTTCTGCTGCAACTTCCACGACCACAAAGGCAAAGACATATTTACACTGCTGCCAACAGAACCAAAAGTCATCAAACATCGTTATTCGTCGGCTCCAGCAAAGCATCGATGATGCCAGCGCTCTGCTGTGCGATGATACAAATTCACCATGGCAAAAAACAAACACGACGGCTGCGACTGCTGCTGCTAGCGTGAAAACGACGCAACTGAGCATTAAGAGGTAAGACGTGAATCTTTGTTGTGGTTGCATGGTCCTGGCGCAGCGTGCATGCTCGTGGCGGTGGTTGTGGTGGCTGTTGCGGTGATGACGGACGCGACGAGGGTTATCACTGTGGTGACTTTGTTGCGCTTACAGCAGTAGCCGTTGCAACTTAGATTATTTCTGATCATCCTTTCAGGACAGGACTCTCCTACGTTGTCTCGCGTGGGAAGCAGTTTCGGGCTTTAGGGTTGCAGGCCCCTCGCCGAGACCCTGACCCCAAACCCTAAACCGGCCCTAAACAGCAGACCCAAAAGATGACCAACCTGCAACGGCCGAGGAGCTCCCTTGCAGTTCGCACTTCACGGATGCGAGGTGCCGGCACCATGCCTGCTTCACAGTTCGAGATCTCTATAAGCTGTAAGACGGCCAAGAATGATAATGCAGTGATAATGCGCTGCTCGGGTGACGGCCGAACTGCAAAGCCACGAATTCTGCACCGTGGCAACTAACTCCACTCTACCACAAGTCCGCATAAAATCGAAGACAGCCTTGGTATCCTCCGGGTTCTTCCACTCGGGATCACTATCAAGATCCCGGACATTCCCATACTGCTACCCATCTACTCTGAAGCTAGCTCTGGGCCCCGGGCAGCCGAACTCGTTTCCTCAGAGGCGCAGTCGTCTTGTGCAGCTCACAGCATCACCACTTCTACAAATGGGAGACTCAAAAAATAGGGAATGTAACATGGACGTTGATGCTTACATGAGAGAGGCCTGTAAGGACCCCCCAACGTGTCAAGGTCCCTTGATTCATTCTGACACAATCATGTCATTGTTGGCCCAACGCTGGCAGGCCTGTAGTGCCAGTTTTCTGATGCTGGATGCAGTCGCAGATTGCATCGAACAGATCTGAGCCACCAACTACAAGCAACAGCAGAGCTGAGCTCCTACTTTGCTCCACGAGCCGCCAGAAATACCCCGAAGGAAGAAACAAAGAGAACCAGGGCCTTCAATGGTAAAGTCCTGTAGCACGGGCTCAGACCCCTTAAAGAAGCTAGGGTTTAGGGTTTAGGGGACTGTCTATGGGCGCCTTGTAGCGTTTCACAGTTCCTATGCGCCCATGCTATAGGAAAAGGGAATGAGGGCAGTCCTTGGTGTACCTCGGTACAGAGGGCAATATTAGGGTACGAAGCATCGTCGGAGCAAGGGGTGTATGTTCTGATCACTGACACGGAGTAGGCCCGAGAAGAGGAGGAGGAGGAGGAGGGGTTGGCTTAGGGCTTCCTGAAACCAGTCACCCCCGGCTAAAGCTGAAGCAACCTAAAGGTCTTGAATCCGGAAGGTTGGGAGGCCCTTCGTCGTAAAGCTTGTCATGCTTCACGCTGAGAGTCTTAGGAATACGAAGTTGGAACCTCCCTCAACAAAAGCTAGCCGATGAAGACCCCGGGCAACAAGAAAGCCAAGGGGCTAAGCTTGTTTGCGAGGCGTGCGATTCGCAGCGAGTCCAGACCCAAAAGCACACCTGGCCGGCCATGGGCGGCAGGGGAATGAACCTGTACTAACTATGGGGTTTCCATAGTTCCAAGGGAGCCACCCGGCCGGTAAGCCGGAACCGGGACTCCAAACTCCCATATAGATCTGACAGGAGCCCCGTACAAACCCCTAAGCCCCAAACCCTCCTTAAACCTTACAGGGATCCTATTGTTAACGAAAACCCACATAGACCAAGCTGACACTCGCGCCTGGATGCTAGCGAGCGTCAGAATACAGCTTACTGGCCGAGGCTTCACCAGGACCCCTACCCCAAACCTTTAACCCTAAACCCAGTATTCCTACCTCCCAGACTCTCTAAACTCCGAATCCCTAAACCCGGATGCTGAGACTATAAACCCTAAAACCCTTCTAGCTACCCAAAAAGCCGCAACCCTAAACATTAACACCCTCAACACCCAAAGAAACCCGTACTGAGACCCACGGCCCACAGTTTAAACTCGAAACTCATCCGAGCCCGGCGACTCGACGGTGTGACGGGCCGAAGGAGCGGCTCGACCTCGCCGAGTGCCTGAGATCTGCGTAAATCTACTGGTGAAGGGGTTTTTAAATAAGGTTTCGGATTCAGGGTCCAGGATTTAGCGCTGAGGGTTTATAAGGTTTAGAGTTTTTGTTGGGCTTAGGGCTAGGGTGACCAGTTCCAGATAGCATTAAATTGCGATGGCTGCACGGTTCTTGCCCCTAAATGGATGTCTGCAGCTACTGCTCTTGCAACGGTGAATCACCGTAGGCGACCGAGCATGGTTCAGGACTTGGACTTTGCACCTTGATACACCTGCATCGCACTCTCGCAACATGCGCAGTGCGTTTTGCTTGCCAGCGTGGTGGAAAGATTTGGGCTCCACCGCGAATGGGGCGCCAAAGGCAACATCAATTTTCGGTCCCTGATCGCCAAAAGCCTCTGATGCGAAGGTCTCTAAGGCCCTACACCCCTAAACCCAAGGCTGCACCTGCCGACGGTAGTGGGCAGCTGCCATTACAACATCGTTGCAGAATCTCTCTGGTCCAAAGCAGGCTTCTAGGCCATTCTAGGCGAAATACAGAGCGGAATAATGAGAAGATGATCGCTTCGGGATTCGGGGCTATGTTCTAGCATAATGATAGCAAGGAGTACTAATTATTCAAGCTTCTAAAGTAAGCCTACCAGACACAGACGGGAAAGCTGCACGATATATTAGTAGTTCTTTGCTATCGGGGTGCGGAGACATGAGCCACCCCAATCACTACAACTATCAACAACTTACAATACAACTATGTGCGCTTTAGAGGACTTTGAAAAAAAAACAAATCCGGAGCCCGAACGCAAACGTAAGGTCCATCGGCCTCTCAAACTCTCCCAGGCCCGGAGGTCTTACTGTGCCACAAAGCCGGACGTACTTCTAGGAGGCTACTCGTGGATTCCCGGCAGAGGGATGGACATCGGTGACCACTTTTTGGTCAATCTCTGAGCACTGCGCAGTGCGGCTTTGCACTTTGAAAGCCAGGGTGGAAGCCACGGTGAGACTGGACTGGTTTGTCTAAGGCCTTGCCCAGAGCTTGAAAGATGGTTTGGAATGCAACACACAAGGCTGCAAAGAATGGCTTGGGACCACACTCGCAACCCGTGCATGGTCAAAAAGTGGAACCAGAAGTGAAACCAAGCCTAAAGTAAACCTAAATCCGCCAAACATGCAGCACCGGAACCTCAGACCAAGCTCCAGCCATACAGCCGAAAAGCCTCTCTGAGCACTAAGTTCAATTTCTAGGCCAAAAGATGGTAACCAGTAAGTGCATCCTCCACATTTCTGCCACCCAGTAAACGATTACGACTACTGCCTACAGCAGCATTGCTACAGCCATGCTCTCCAGCCGAGCCGTGCTTACCAAATGCTTAGTACGAGCATCGGAGATCGGATGGCCGAGTGTTCTAGGCGTTTAGGTCTTGGCGATGTTGGGAGGGCCCGAGGCCCGCCACAGGCGCCAAAAAGACTTGGTAGTAGGGTTTAAGGAGACATCAACCTCCAAGCACAGGCCCTAATTAGGTGCCAAGTCCTTCGCCCTCTTTTGCCTGAGATGCTGAGATCCACGTGGCCTCCTGCACGTGTTTACCGCTCGGTTCTCCCTGATGCTTGGCTCAGAGGCTGCAGTGTCTGCTTACAGTACTGACGGTGCTGCCGATCCAGCTGAATTGGTAAGGCGATGCCTTGGTTCAACATCTGACAACTGCAAGGTTTAACAACTACAGTACCAGATTTTGGATGTTGCTTGCAAAGCATGTGTCGCTGCTAGCGGTTGTCAGGACTCCTTCGCCAAGACAGGACACAAACTATTTACCGAAACCCGACGCCCGAAATACCTAATATAGGGGCCTTAACAACTAGGAAATGGTTTGGGTGTATATTGTACTATTATGAAATGTAAGAGGGATGCTGAAGGAAGACTATGACTATTGGTACTCATTCACACATCTAGTTTACGGCCCTAACCTGCACAAAGAAAAGGGAGCCACGGGCCTCGAGGAGCAAACTCTCCTCCGGGCCCTGGCTGCTCAGGCTGAGGGGCTGGTTCTCCTCGGCCCAGAGTTCTTCGACTCTCACACTCGCAAGCGACAGGCGAGGCTCCACGCAATATCCACATCCACGCACACCCTGAACCCTTAAGTTTCCGTCTCAACTTCGCAGGATAGGAAACGCTGAACTCGTGGCAGCTGCCGAGAACAGTTGGCATGCTCTTCTTGTTGAAGAGCATAGCTACTGCTACGGCTACGGGTTTGACATTTTCCCTCGGACATGTCAAGGCCAGGTCTGTGCATACGATACTGAAAACTCTCAAAGCGACAAGCCCAGTTCGACCCCCACCGTTTAGAGCGTAGGGTCAGGGCTGAAGGTTTCGAGTTTTCCAGTTTTAACCCAGCTTGAGAACAAGCAACCGAAGCGCAGCATCTGAATTCTCAAGCTGTCTGCGAGCTCCGAGCACTTGAAATCATGTCGGCCTGCTTCTGCGACCCCCCCAAACAAAAAAACGGGAAGCGCCTGCAGCGAGACACCTATCTCGTTGAGTTGTTTTCGAAAACCGTACTTAAGATACCGACGTGCACACTCAACCGTACTTGCCGACGTGACGACAGCAGCAACGACAAATCACACTCGTCTACATGGATATATGAGCTAAAACTACAACAAAATCGTAACTGTACACATGTAGCTTGACCGTTTAACTGTACCCACACCGATGCAGAGCAGTGCATGATCCAGGATCTCGCCAAGTATCGGCGTGTTGCACACGAGAAAGAAACCTACAGCGGCAGGAGCTTTCGATTGAAAAGATTCGGGGTTGAGGGGGATAAGGGCCCTGGGTGTTCATAAGTTTTGGGAGCCTTGGGCCTTGATTCGGAAGTATAATAGCCGAGTAGAAGAAGTATCTTCCAGTATATACTCGTATGATAATATGGCAACAATGCATAGACACTTGAACCACACAAAACAGATCCGTGTACCTTAAGGCCCTGCTGGAAAGATTGCCCTTTCCGTCTCCATTGACAGGCATCTTCGTTCATATGTGACACGAAAGCGAATTAAAGATACAATCGTCCACATTTAGTCGAGTATCTTCATGAACGTTCAATGGATCACTCGAGCTCTACTTCACGAAGAGTGCCCTGAATTCCTGTGTTCACTGCCCGTACTATTCTGCCATCGTATTACAGTAGACGAATCCAACGCCCTGAAGCCAAGGCCGTAAGTATAGCCCAGGGTCTGAAGCGTCGACAAAGTCTCGGTCGTGTGGCAGGCGGGCCGCCGCAGGTTTGCGATGCAGACCTAACTTTGAGTGGGTTCAGGATCTAGGCTTTGGCTTATTTTGCATGTTTGAATTTGGGGCCACAGGAGAGAAGTTTGTGCTCGGAGATCGTTGGTTTCGTCTGGATTACCTGAGGCGATCAGGCCATCGTTGGGTCATTGGAGTTCCATATGGACGCTAGACAAATCGGATTTCAGGATCGGAATCCAACTAGGCACTGGGGCCCGTTGTGAGGGCTCCAGTTTAGAGAATTCGGACCCATGGTCGCGTCGACACTGTCGAGGCTTCATTTCCTTGAAGGCCAGAGAAAATGAGACCGTGGGGCAGAGGTGTTGGGGTTTGCGGGGGATTCAAGGCTTCTTGCTTTTCGGAAGTCTTGTTGGTTGTGCACACCTGGGATGCCGGATAGCATGCCACTGGTAAGGTGCGTAATCACAGTTGAACGACATCCCCCAAATCCCACGGACTCAGGTCTTACGGGTGCGCCTTGCTCTTCTGATTTTTTTGGGAACCCACAAAGGCCCCAATTTAGAGAACTACAGTACCCCTGTGTCATTTGCCTTTTCGCGGCCCGGGGCACCATCTTCGTGTTGCCTCCAAGTGACCTCAGAATTCTTGGGCATGCAAGTAGGGGTGAAATCGGGCTTGAGGTGTCACGATTTGCAGAAGAGCTATGCGTGCTTTAAGCCTTCAGGGTTCGCAGTGGTATCAAGACACCTGACTCGGGATATCGGGGCCTTCGGGTGTGCCGTTATTGAAAAAAGGCACGCTGTGGGTTCAAGGGGACTTACAAAGCGGATCTCATCTGTGTCATGGATCCTGGGCTCCCCCGATGCACTGCCGAGCACGATGTTTACTCCTTACACCTCAACGCAACCCTCAGTTGGCACATCTAGCTGCACTTACTTTCAGATCTGTGCTGGATTTGAAGGACAACACGTTGCATTCCACTCACGGGCTGACGCACGCTTGCTTCTGCAACAACTGCTGAAATGGCAGCTGCTACCCCGACTACTACAACGACGACAACCCAGGTCCTACTAGTGACAGCACTGTCAGTTGCTCGCAGCTAGCACGATTCTTTGCTTCCCAGGCTCTCCCTCAAAAGACCCGTGACGCACGAGTTCCTCGGCGCAATTCAGCAGGATGCACAGCGACAGGGCTTAACACTCATGCCGAGTCAATGACGTCTTTTGCAGTATCGAGGGGTTGCACGGCTTGCCACCCTTGCCAGAATTGGCTATGTTTCCGCGAATCTCCACTTCGTGCCCCGGCAATGTATTGAAATAACAGTCGATCTTCTCTTTGCTGTAGTTCCAACCACCGCTAGCTGCCCAAAGAGCAGCTAAGCACATGTGGGCAGGCCAATCAATCTTCTTCTACCGAGATTCTACCGGCATTTCTATCTGCTCCGTACAATGCTCTGTTAAATTGCTTGGTGCCAGCGTGCAACCGCCAACCGCCCTTACCATCAACGTCGGTTCTTCCAGTTTTCTGCAAGTACTATTGTCCACCTGCCAGCTTCGAGGCCGTCAATTGATTGCCGAGCACAACTGCCACCGTTGCCCTCGCCAAGACCCAGATCACACAGGACATGATGATGGTATGTAACGAGTGACGTTTATAATCTGGTTGCCATTGGACGTGGCAGTTCTTTGTCGCGGTTGCACACGTAGTCGTAGTCGCAGCAGTAGCAGCAGCAGC
>CAJNJA010011121.1:0-13829 GCA_905231915.1 Symbiodinium necroappetens | reverse complement strand
GCGGCTTCACGTTCACACCCGCCTCCTGCAGAAGTTGCTGTTCCCTCAGGTTTAGGGTTTAGGGTTTATGGTTTAGGGTTTAGGTTTAGGGTTTAGGTTTGAGGGTTTAGGATTTAGGTGTAGGGCTTTGGGTTAAGGGGTCTGGGATTGAGGGCTTAAGTGGGCACTTTGGGGTTTATAGACTGTGAACTCTGAACCGCGAAATCCTAAACCATGCTAAGCTCAAACCATTGCCGAAAAGCCTCTGAAGGTCTAGATCAACAGACCTACACACCAAGCCTAAAGCCTCTGAAGCTAACCCTGAACCCTAGCCTAATCCCCGGATCCTAACCCGGTCCTTTAGGTGTTACCCAAACCTGAAACACTCGGCTTGGTACTCCCAAGGGCCGACGTACTCCCAACATAGAACATGTAGAGACACCATTGTAGGGGTGCTTGCACCCTCAGGGCACTCGTATGTGACCGGCGGTCGTCTTCGTAAACAGCCAGCAGGCATTCCCTGTTTAAGAAAGCCCTAACAAGACTTTGAACCGATAGCGGTAGATAATTAGATAGATAGATCCGTCGACAGCTAGAAGCAGATAGATAGATACATAGGTAATTAGATAGATAGACAGACATACACATAGACAGAGAGAGAGAGAGAGTGAGAAAGAGAGAGATACATATAATAATAATTATTATTCGTATTACTACTTATTATTATTATTGCTATTATTATTATATACACACACACATCTCTGTATATACATATGTATGTATGTATGTATGTATGTATGTATGTATGTATGTATGTGTGTCTATATCTATATACATATATATATATAGATGTATACATGTACGTTTGTATGTGCATATGTATGAACTATGTTTGTTTATGTACATATCTATAGATAGATAGATAGATAGATAGATAGATAGATAGATAGATATTTATATTTATTTATTTATATGTACATATGTATATGTATGTGTATATATATATATATTGATTTAAAAAAAATCCTACATACTCTGGCATGCAGGGACTCGCTTCTCGCTTCGGTGCTCCTCTGGCCGGTAGCCCGGGACCAAGCCGAGGACTTTAGCGCCGTAGGAGGTGTGAAACCTCTGCAGTTCGCTTTTGTTGACGTGCATTGGTCCTTTCAGGTGAACAAGCCGATTGTGAAAGCGCTACACTGACGAGCGCTTCCCACGCATTACGACATGAGTCCGCTGCCCTCAAACAGGAGTTTGGGGCTCAGGGGCTTTGGTTGGGTGTGATCTCGTGCAAGTTGCAGCTGAAGGGTTGTATCACGCTAAAGGAACTGATCTTCAGGATCCTCGAACAGCTCATGGCTGAGGGATGCTCCAGTTCTGAACTTTCCGTTTCCGGATCAACGACCCTCAAACAGCCATGCCGACCATGCAGCGTAAGAATTCGGTCGTTCACCTTGCCGTTGACGTGCATGTCCTGCTGAACACGGGTGCCCAGGCGTGCCCAGCCAGGTTTAAGAAGACGCCATGTCCGAAAGCACAAGATGCCATGTCCGAAAGCTTGCACTGAAGAACGGCCCTATCCTTTCGGGAACGTTGAAGGCCTGACATATAACAGGCCTTGTAAGCGGCTCTCATGAACAGAACTACATCTAACATGAACTGACCAGGGTCCACGTACTGCTGCATATTCTTCACGCCGCTGCTGGCGTAGTCGTGACACCTGAGCACAGGCCGCGAGTTTAAGGTCTTGGCCGCCTCGGGCAACCCAGTGCAGAAACCCAGCCCTGTCGAACAGGTTTCTGTGAAGAAATTTAGCGCAAAGCTCATGGGAACGCCGAGCTCAACTCGAAAGGCCCCTTTCTTCCCAAATGCTTGCCGGGCCGCAAAGTCACGGCGCACACGGACTCGATGGTTGGGTCGAGGCGGGCCTGGGAAAGGACCCCATGCAACCACATTTGCTCCAGACCGCCCCGAAGCACCAGTGATGATGAGAAATGAGTCTCAACCTCACCAGCCATTCCACAATGAAGACAACGGTATCGGGAATAGCAGCATGTCGCAGGATTTAGATTCGCCCCCTCACCAGCCCCACACCACAGGACCTGGGACCCAAGGACAGAAGGACCTTGGAGAGGAAACAGAACAGCACAAGACGTAACGTTTGGTGCATTTGTAAGCTTAACATTAGAACCATTACCGGCTAGATCGAACAGTCAAACAAAATTAGATAAACTTGCAAACATTACAAAAGGCAATGCATCATCAACTCCAAATGTAATAGCAATCGATCACAAAAGATAAATCTCTTGCGTTGTAAATAGTAGCACTGATACTATGGTTTCGGAAAGCCCCATGGTTCACTGTTGGCCCTGGACTCGGCAATCGATTCTCCGCCTGAGCATCCGGACTTCGGTCCTCAACAGCACAGAAGAAACAAAGAGCCCGAGGCAAGCGAGACCCCGCTTCACAACCTTCCGGAACCGAGACGTGGACATGCTGACGAGCAAAACAGCCTAAACGCTCGAAACCTCGGACCCAGAAGCTGACCACAAGCCCCGAATCAAAAACAAAACGCCCCAAAAAGAGCCCTAAACCCTAAACCACCCTACAGAGAGGGAACCCATCCCAAGAAGAGAAGGTGGCGGAGAGGAGAGGCCCGGGCCAGGTGCAGGGCGAAGCTGCGCAGCTCCGTGCCGAGCCCCCTGCGGCCGGGCCGCGCCGCAAGCCGCAAGCGCTTCAAAGCGGCAAAGCGGTGGGGGCTCTCCAGAGGTTCAGGGGGTTTAGGGGTTTTAGGCGGCCAAGGGCCATGTTTGTCAGCTTTGAACATCCTGCAAGACCCTGTGCTCCGCCTGTGCTCCGTGTGGGCGTGGATGGCGATGAGCTGAAGCACCGGACCCCCCTCCACGTGGCCTTCGAAGACCTGCCACGTTCCGCATATCCGGGAGGGCCACATCGTCAGGGATGACTCCCTCCTCCCTAAACCCAGCCTGCTGGAGCTTCTGCCGGTAGACCTGACTTCAAGATACGGTTTAAACAGGCTTAGCTTGAAACGGCCGACTCTTCGGATGCCAGTGGGTACACAGGGCACCTGACGCCTTCAGCAATTCTCATGCCGAAAGGACGCTGGAAAAGGAGCTCTTGCTGTCTGGAAGTTGAGCTGACCGATGATGGCAGTCGAAAAATTCGGGGGGTTCAACTCAATCTCTCACCCGCGCGCTGCGGAGGGAATAGGCAGTTGATTGTTATCAGCATCTTCTCCGAGCAGCATCCTCCGGCTTGCGGATCCGCTGCGTGTACAGCACAGCCCGCACCTGCCCAGACTGGCGCTGAGGCACTGCAGTCTACGAGAGGGCTTGGCGAAAGCCTCTTTGCGGCGTCTCTGCGGTGCAGGAAGCTTCTGCTGTCGCTCTCCAGTGGCTTTTCGTGAAGCTAGAATGCTAGAACCTCCTCGGTGCTGGAATCCTCTGGCATCCTGAAACTTAACGTTGACTGCAAAGCTCCGCACATCGGCTCCCTTCCGCCTGCCCGTCCACCTCCAAGGCGAAGTTCGTCGTCGGAGAGGCTTGGAGCCGCTTCAGCAGGCCTTGGTCGTCTAGCAAGCTTTTCTACGCCTTGCAGACGCTCTGAGTTGTGCACTGCAGCGCTGCAGGTGATCTGTGACACGACTACGAATCTCAGCGAAGCAGGATTTAGGACAGTAGCCTCAAGACCAAGCCAGGCACCTTCTCTGGGGGTGCGCATGTGCTTCTTCCATGCCATCTCCTGGCGACATTGCACTAACGGACAAGCGGCTTTCGATCTTCGAGCATTGAGCAGTGGCTTGAACGACCGCCACCACGCCCTGTGAGAAAAGAATTCAAGGGGCTGGACACCTTCCAAGATCTGGCCTTGGCTACTTCTGGCCTTGACTACTTAGACCGGGTCCACACCAAAGAAGTCACCAGTGCTGTCAGCGGTAAAGCGAGTTTGGGACCTTCACGGCGGGTCCTCTAACACTTCCAGCGCCGGCAGATCCTCGGGAACCACGAAGCGCACTCGGAAGCTTCGTCTGGAGAGCACCTCTCGGGCAGCTTCTGGTTTGCATGTCAGATTCGGGGCTCCGTTGCAATTCACAGATCTCGAGTGGTGCGGTACTTCCCTGGCTACAGGGCACAGCTCTGAGAGAACCGCATCCCCGCGCCTGACAGAAGACGTCGCAGTCCCCGGTCCTTAGCGACATGCACGTCCGTTTGAGGAAGGCTTGGAGACTTGAGCGGTCCAAGCTTCTCGTCCCGCATGGGATACGGCTGCGCCAGCTTCACATCCTGGCGCAGAACGGTGCAGAAGGGTCCGGTATCCCCAACTCCCCGCGGCCTGGCGATCCCAGGCTACACTTGAGGGTGGATACAACCCGAATCTTTTTGAGGCTTTGGGGTCTCGCTCACGGCTCCAGAATCCCTGGAACCTCCGCAGCCCACATGCCCCCAGCAAGACAAGTGGAAGTCCGAGAGAGCCTGAGTCCCGTTTCTTCATGCCTGCGGGAAGAGCCCCACCATCGCGGCAGCCATCGCTAGTGCTGCTGCAGGGGCCACCAAGACGTTGGGCCTCTTGGAAACGGAAGCTGTCTGTCATTTGGGGCATCTTGGAACTTCCTCGGGTTTCCTCTGCTCTGACAACAACACCCCACACCCCCTGAAAGCTCAACTGCACTAAACCCAAAACCTCTAGAGGCTGCACGGTACACATCGCACCACTCGTGCGACTCAGCTGCCCAGGCGAGTGGGACTGCACCTGGGAAGCTTCGGGCTTTGGTGTTCCGGAATCATCTCAGCCCCGAAAACGAAGCTCCAAACATCACAAGAGCCTTTAACCTCTTGACTCGAGCCCAGAAATTCCACACTGGAGGCATCGAGCTTGTGACAATGCCAACCCTCGACGATCCGAACGCACGGTGTTCATCTTGTGCGCTGCTGATCCACGAGATGCTTGCGGAGATAGTTGCGGTGGTTTGTTCTGTTTCCAGTCCTTAAGCCCTAAGGGCCCATGTACCCAAATGGTATATAGTTTGGCCTTAAAGTAGTCCCTATTTTGCTACTTTGGGGGCCAATGTATCTACTATTTCGGTGCATGGACCCTTAGGGTAAGTACTTCATAGTTGACTACTATGCTGTGACTACATAGTCCAACTACAGTCCGAACACGTCAGTCTTACGTCAAGTCTAAAAACAAATATGTTCTGATGCGTATCTTACATCGATAGTATGAGAACAAGGCAGGTACAAGGAGTCAGGCTGGCTTCGCACTCTGGGCACTATTGCATGATGCTTGCGAGAAATGTACTCACGCAGCGTTATCTGACAGTGTTGTGCTGCAGCAGCCCATTGCAGCGAAGTTGTCTGGCATCGGTGGTGTTACGACTTTACGAGAATGCAGCTTCGGCATATTAAATGGGTATAACAAAAATATTGCATTGCGGATAGATCCCCACCACCTCTGCACATCACTCCGATACTCCAGCTTGCCATGCTCATCTTACCAACAAGATGCGCATAAACAAAGACCCTGGCCTCTGCAAGGCAAAGCCCCATGCCGCCCTTGGCGAGCTCGGCGCAATCCTCGGCATCCTCATCGGCGCCAAGTCTTGAGACTTCTTCGTGCTGGAATTGTCCTAAATACCAAGCTTCGCAAAGCAAAAACAAAAAGCCGCGCTTGTCCTCGAGCAGAGCTGCAAAGAGCGCCTCAAAGCCAGAGAAAATCTCAGAGTGAGGCGTGCTCCACCACACAGAGCCCCGCTGAATCAGCTTGCGTACGCAACAAAGCCCGCGACATTTCCAAGGCCAGAAGGCTCCACCCATGCATTGAAGCTACTGTAAGGTGCATTGGAAGTCCGTAGACCCGAGAGGTTGGCACTCTGGTTAGCAAGACCCCCGAAGTGCGGCGGACTCGCCTCACTGCCTGCTGCGTTTCCCATCGCCTGTGGCAGCTGGGTCTGGTCGAGACTAACACTGACGATGCTACGACAACTAAAGCACACCCCCAGCGGCAACGGCACGGACAACGACAACTGAAACAAAGACAAGGAGGACGCCCTCCTCACATCATCGCCCTCTCCTGTCTTCCTCACTCTCCTCTCCCCGCCCCAGGCGTGCTCTTTAGTCTCATCCGCACCTGGTAAACATCACTATCACGTTGTCATCAGCACATCATCCACATCCAATCACCGGATTTTGTCAGTATGGGATCACAAAACCAGGGATCGTAGGTCCCGGCTGAGAGGCTCTGAACGGCCTTACCGTGAAGGTCCAGCCCGAGCCTGCCGGGAGAAGGCGGCGACGGGGCCCGACACCGCCGAAGCCGGGACCCGGCGCGGGCGGTCCTGGCAAACCTGCACAAAACAGATCACGAGTCTTTTTTAGGGCTTTCCTGTGCCGGTGAAACGGTGCGGCTTCGAATTGCATCGACTGGGAATGCTTGTGTTGCAGTTGCTCCCAGTGCCTGCAAGAAGAGAGTCCGATGAGCATCGATCTTCTTCTGCTTCCTTGGGCATTCTGAGGTTTGCAAGGCGGGAATTCCCAAGCCCCAAAGCCAAAAGCTTTCCGAAGCCCCGGGTCCGTGGAAGATGGCGATGGCATCCACACCCTTCCAGCCTTGAGCCTAGCTGCAGGGCAGCCACAATGGCACCGGGGCTTCGCACGTCGCCCGTCAACACCTCCGGAGTGGTGGACGGCTCTGGCACAGTGAACTGCAAGTCTTGGACTTCCAATCGGCTTAGCCCTGCTGTCGCCCCATCACTAGAGTCACTAGAACCGGTAGATCATAGACCCGAAGTCTTTATCACAGCCCTTAGTTTCCCTGAGCCCTCGCCGAGCCAGCATTCCACAAAGACGGGCCTTGTGCGGGATGCGCTTCGCGCACATTCCGATCTTAGGCGCCACCAGGCTCTCCTCCACTCGACCGATCACCGCAACCGGACAGGAAAACACTCGGGACTCCAAGCATGAAAGCTAAACGAGAAGCGTTGCAAGAGTCTTTCCAAGACGCCTTTGTGGCTCTCATCCCCCACGCACGAGACCGATCTGCCCACCTGGCCCCCAACAATCGAAAGCTTTGGGAGTTCACGGGCCTCGTCACCGCCGATGCCCACCATGGTCAAGGGAAAATCCTCTCAGGCTGAGGGTGCATTCGGCTCAGAGCCGCTACTGGACGGGGCAATGTCAGAGACTTCCAAGACATTTCAACCGTGGCAGCAGCAAGGCAACGAAGAAGCGGATCCAAGACAAAGTGGCTTGTGAAGCACTGCAAGTCCCGACCCCAACCGAGCAGGCCCGCCTTCATGACCTTGCCCCGCGGAGTCTCCTTCCAGTGACCGTTGAATGGGCCCGCTTCGGGCGCTTGCACCAATCCAAAAGGGAACTCGTCCGCTCTCGAGGGTGGCAAGTGAAGCAAACAACCGATGTGACTGGAGCCCACACAACTTGGAGTCACTAGGAGCTCATACCTCTCTGAAGCTTTCGAAGAGCATTTAATGGAGTCGTCTCATTCCAGAACTGAAGCCTTCATCCACAGCTCGCAAAACGTGAATCTGCGACACACGAGGCCTCATGTATCAACAAAGCCAAACCTGCAGCGATCGTGTGATTTGCGGCTTGTCGTTGTCGGTGTCGAGGCTTCGGCTCTGCGGGAGATGGAGTGCCACCCCGAATTGCGGAATCTGTTCTCGTCCGATGCCCAGCCCACCCTTGCCATCCTTGCCAGGCTCATATTTGGCTGGCTAGCTAACCCGACCAGGTGATCTGGCCTTGACGAGCTCGAAGAGCTCGACGAGGAGCCGACCATCGCCGCAATCTGCCTGGATAGCAGCGCACAGTCAATCGTTACTGCTGCCACTGCTCTATCCTGAAGCCTACCTGCAACAGTGTTGAATCCTTAATCCCTTGGCAACCCAAGCCGCCCCTCCGATCGGTCCGCTTCGCCTGCACCACGAACCGCGGCTGCGAGCCGAAGTCGTCCCCCGCAAAGAAGGCGGAAACAAGGGACAGGAGGTCCTACGGAGCAGCCGCTTGGGCTTGAAGACTCGCACCAACGTGCGTCCAGACATCACAGCTACGACAACCGCAGCTTGACTCTTGCTCCACTCAGCACCGAGTGAAAAGACAACCAACACCGGACTCAGTCCCAGAACCTGCACGCAAGTAGAAGACAGCCCGCGGAAAGCGGTAAGCAGGCTCATGACCACTGCCAGCACACACCACGTGCACCACCGACTCGCCAATCGACCCGTCTGAGATCGTCAGAGTAGAGTACAACCCCCAGGCATTAAGGCAAGCAAGGACCCTGGGGCCCTGGTATTCCGGGTTAAGGGTTTGGGGCCGGCCAAAGCACTCACGCTTGACACAGCTTCGGCACAAACCCGTTTACAGCCCTGGTAGGATTAGCTGACCGCCTGCATCGCGGGAGGTCCTGCACCACAGGCTTTTGTGCTGCGGGGGACAGGGTGTGATTGGTCGGATTGCAGAAGACGTCGACGTTCACCCGTACCACCCAAACTAATACCCTTCAGGGCTTAGACCTAAACATATGCTACGAGGCCAGCTATTCCACCACAGCGCCACAACTGCAAAGGCTTTGGCGGGGTTTTGGTTGCCGACTTCTGGGGTGCTTGAGGCTCTTTCGGGGCACTTGGAACTTGCGATGCTGATAAAACTGCAGCCCTATGCGCACGCAGTCCGTTTGCAGGCGCCATCTTCGGCGAAGGGCCCGAGAAGGGTGGGGGGGTGGGCCAAAGGAGGGTTTAGGGCTTGAAGCTTTCAGGGCTCAGGGTCTTCAAAAGCTTGAAGCTCCTCTCAAGGCTTCTTTGTCAAGCTATTCTGGAGTGCGGAGCAAGACGCTCAGCTTGAGGGGAGCCCCAGCAATGCGTTGCATGTTGTGAGGCTCGACATGAAACAGACGGCAGGCAAAGGACAGCATCGAAGAGCTATGTAGACCTGATTGGCTGTAGGGTGCGGGGACTCACAAGTAAAAGCCTTCAGCCCTCCACCGCCAAAGCCTGATGTCTGACCCTCAATCTGCAGACCGCTTCGAATTAGAGTCACCTCCTCACCGGTTCCCCACTGAGCTTCCAGCTTCCATCTGCTCCTTCAGCACTCTCAGACTGAAAACAAAAGGATCCGGATAGTTGGATGTGCCATGCACCACGCTCTGCAAACGCCGGCTTCCGAACAAAACTTGCGAAACTCCGACAAATCCCGAAACTGGTGCCACGAAAAAGGCTCCTCGGCGATCTGTGGCTTCTTGTAACCCCTGAGAAGCACCTCTGGCCCATGGACACCTGAGCTGTGCGAACACAAAGTATACTGTAGGGATGCTGAAAGATTAACGACCAAGGCAATTCTGCGGATGATAACGATGACGATGATGCTCATGAAACAAAAAGTAAGACGATAGGCATACTAGTGACTGTGAGAATGATGATGGTCGTGGCTGTACTGTTGTCATGGTCGCTAACGGACATGGAGATGCCGTGGCTTGCGGTCGCGAATGCTTGTAAACGTCGTGAATGCGAAAAACCCCAGGCCGAGTCCTTCTGAGGCCCAAGCACACAGGACACACCCAGCGGTCCTGGATCCCCAGTGTTTGGAGATCCACGAACCTGCCGCGAAGATTGGGATTGACACTCCTTTGCATGAAAGTCTTGGGCGAGCTGTGGGCTTCGGATACCGGGGGAGACGTCTACCAGGACCTCAAGGTGGGCCTCTCCGTTCAAGGCGGGCGTTCATGCTTGATCGCTGCTCGGGTTGGAAGGCTTCAGCCCGGGTTGTTTGTTGCTGAGTGAATCTGACGGGCTGGCAGTGACCTGCAAGCCTGAGCAAGCCGCGATTGGATTGCTTGACCACATTGCAAGCTGCGAAGACAAGTATCTCCACAACACTCATCCCCTCAACCCCTACGACAAAGCAATGAGAATGCCGGGGGCCTTTCGATGCATGCCACGTGGAAAGCCCTGGTGCAGTTCTCGCAGAACAACACACGGCCATCCTTTTGGCAGACCTCCAGCACATGAGGCACCAGAGTGGCAAAGCTGAGCTAAAGTAGTAACAGCTGGATGGCTGATGGTGGCCCACAATAGCCGAAGTCAAAGGATTAAAGCCTGTCAGAGGGGGAGCCCTCCGAACCGCCTCGCAGAAGCCGTTGTGGAACTCTTTGGACTCGCTGGCTTCGACGAGTTCCCCCTCCATGGCCATGACCGCTCCGCGGAAGGAAGTCTCGGATCACGGATCACGCTCTTTGGCATTGACTTAAACCCCATATATCATATAGATGTGTCTTGCAAGTTGTTAAGACGGCCTCTTGAGCAGAAACTGGCGTACTTCTGAAGGCCGCCTCTCACTTGCGACAGCTGTGCAGCTATGCTATGCGTGTGGCACATCTGATACAAGAGGAACGGGACGCCCAAAAGACAGATAGACGGATTCGGACCACGGCGACAGCGAGATGCAAAGACAGAGAGACAACGACAGCCATAGACCCAGACTGACGGACAACAGTCAGGAATAGGCCGACTCAGAGTATAAGGCCGGTGATGGCTCTCGGAGTCCCTCCTGCCGGCGTATCCGGGCAAGGAATCTCGTTTTGCTGTGTTGTGGAGGCAGGTGCGAGAGCACAGCTCTCACGTCCTTTTCAGTCGCGGCTTGCAGCTGCTTCTCGTCTGCAGCCGGTGGCTTACACCTTCGTCGAGGACTTCGTTCATTCAGCAAGCTCTCTGAAAACTCTTATCGAAGGCAAATTTGAGGACACATCCGGGCGCCGACGAGCATAGATTGCTCCGAGCATGTCAATTTACATACTGGCATGCTTAACACACTGCTGCTTTCGTCAGGGGGTCATGGCATGCACCTGAGCACCGTCTCAACGTTGGAGCTTCGTGGTGTTCATGGTCTGTTACACTGAGAGAGAGAGAGAGAGAGAGNNGAGCGAGCGAGCGAGAGAGAGAGAGGCAACTGGGAGTCTTTTCTTCCTTGGCAGGGTCCGCAAGGGGGCCGAAAAATGGGTTGGCTTCGACATAGCGGGCCTAGCGCGCGTCGAAGTTGCCGATTTCGACCCCGTTGCCATCGGGGTCAAAGAGGAAAAGCTGCACGACCGGCTTCCCTGGCACCCGATTCTCTGCAAAGCGCAAGCCATGTGCCTGCAAGGTGCTGCGTGCTTTCTCGATGTCTGGTACCGTGAGGGCGATGTGGTGGCTCCTGCGGATGTGTCGCTCCGGGAAACCTTCAAGGAGCCAAGAGTCCAGGAGCGGCGCGGGAGCCAGCGGCTTCCGGCTTCGGAGCTCCGTGAGCTCCGGGTCTGCTTCGATGATGTGCAGCGACTGGTTCTGAGAACCAGGCAGCCGTAGCCAAACTCCTCCAAAGCCGAAATTCGGGCGCGGCAGCCGCTCGAAGCCCAGCACCTCCGTCTAACCAAACGTCGGAACCTCCGATACATCCCACGCCCCTCATCTATACTACTGCTCACCAGAAACCCCCCACAACTCGATGCCTCCTCATAGAAGCGCGCCAGCCGCGCCACATCCTGCGTCTCGCGAGAGACGTGGTTCACATGCGTCACCTCACGAGATGCGCACCACTCTGCATCACTTCCCCTTATAATTGCATGCACAGCCAACCATCAAGGCAAAGCCCTGCTACCAACCCCCACCTCCAGACTGCCAGGCAGCGCCGCCACAGGCACAGGCAGGGTGCCCGACTCTTCGCGCTGCAGGAAGTAGCCGCGCTGCGCTTGGGGCAGCTGCGCCTCCACGTGGCGCCACAAAGCCTCGAAATCGCCGCCGACGGGCAGCGTCCGTGTGGGCAGCTTGGCCTTCGAGAGCAGCTCCAGAAAAGTGGCCTCGTCCCGCGGAGGACCCGACATTCCCAGCTGGCCGTTGCGCAGCCAGCCCAGGTGCCGTGACAGGAGCACACATCGCTTTGTCTCCTGAGCACGAGCCGCTGAGAAGCTAGCGAGGAGCTCCGCCGGAGTCGAAGCCGTGCTTGCCACAGCGGCCAACGTGAAGGCGTCGTGCACCGCCATGTTCGAGCCCTTCGCCATGTGCGGTGTCACAGGATGTGCAGCATCACCGAGCAGAGCTGCACAGCCCGCGAAGGGCCCCTCTGTCGCTGCAAAGCTTTCTAAGGGTTCAGCAATGTCGTAGATGTCGTTCCAGAACGGCTCTGGAGTCGCCTCGATGACGGCTCCCAAGGCTTCGCCCCAGACACGGCGAGCCTCGCTGTGCAGTCGCCTCACATCCGCAGGAGAGGCAGCACTCGTGGTACGACCTGGCTCAGCAACGGGTCCTTGCGGACGGAGCTCATAGATAAGCCAGTTCAGCAGCCCATCACCGAGGTCATAGAGCACCGCATGGCCCCGGCCGCACTCGCTCATGATGAAATAAAGGCAGTTGCCGTAGAGCGGGTACACCGCATGCAGAGCGTCCCGCGCCGTTTCTGGAAGGTCAACCTCGTTTACGACTCCTCGCCAGCCAGTGTAGCCTGCAAAGCGCAACTCCTTCCCCGAGTCTTCAAGCTGCAGCAGCTGGCGGAACCCAGAACGGGGGCCGTCCACGCAAACACAGAAGTCGCAGTCGATTGGCTCCGCGCTGGCGAAGTGCACCCTCACTGTGCCGTCCGGATGGTCGTCACAGCCTCCAAGCTTCTCCAGCCGCACCGCCTTGCGCCCGAAACTGACGCTGTCCGCAGGCAGCCGCTGTATCAGGCCCTGTTGCAGTTGCGCATACCGTGCCGCGAAATACGGCAGAGGCTGCCGCAACACCGTGTGCCCGGAAGCTAAGCGCTCCTCCTCCCACCGCATGCGCTGCAGCACTACGGCGCCCTCTGGTGACCCGGTGGCGGTCGTTGCTAGTGGCACGCCGAGACCCTTAAGCACAGCCACAGTAGCCTCATCCATGCCGATGCCTGCACCTGCCTGCAAACCCTCGCTGCGCTCTACAACTTGGACATGGCGGAAACCCGCGGCTCGCAGGCATGCCGCGGCTGCCGCTCCGCCGATGGAGCCTCCGATGATCAGCACACGCGTTGAGGCCAAGGCCGGCGATGCCGGTGGCACCGTCAGCGCTGGCACGCGCTCCAGCAGCTCTTCCACCGAAGCGACGGTGAAGCCAGCACCACTGGCCGGTGATGACAGGAGGCCCCCCATGGCCTCAGGAGCTCCTCACCGTCCAAAAAAATGTGTTAGGGTGGATTCTCTCTGTCTTCCTGTTCTCGCTGCACTCCTTTGCTGCTTGTTCACTTCAAGTAGTCACACTTGCCTACAGTCTTCTGCTGAGTGAGAGATCAACTTTTTGGATCAAAGCACTGACTTCACTTTTATAAACCCCTTATCAGTCATAAATTTCAACCCCCGGAAGTCAATTGTAACCCCCCCGTCAACTATAAGACCATCGCCCGAAATCCCATTTCTTGGGTAGAGTTTCTTGTTTTCGGTTTGCTTGCTTTTGGGAATCGAGAATCACTACGACCGTCCCAGCATTAGAGATGGATAAACTACTACTACTACTACTACTACTACTACTACTACGACGACCGCTCCAGTGCAGAAAGAGATAAACTGCAAAACCCCACAAACCTACTGCCGCTCCAATGTTGCGGAAACACAGAAACTGCAACCACTACGACCCTTCCAGTTATGGAGAAAGAAAGACAAAGAAAGAGATAAACTGCAACCACAACCACCATTCCAGTGCAGAGAACAGTCTGCACACAGTATACAAATTTTACAACGGAATTCAGTACCCATGCGCGGGGATTCCTTTCAAAAAGCAGGCGACTGGTTTTGACGGACATCCTGCAGCGTCGTGCTCCGCCATGCCGCGCCCTGGCGCC
>CAJNJA010011119.1:0-37596 GCA_905231915.1 Symbiodinium necroappetens | reverse complement strand
ACGCCGTCCTTGCCGACCTTCTCGAACGCGTCGGCCATGATCTTGCCGATCTCGGCGTCGTTGTTCGCGGAAATGGTGGCGACGGCCTTGATCTCGTTCTTGCCATCGACGGGGCGGGAGAGCTTCTTGATGTCCTTGGCGACGAGCTCGACGCCCTGCTTCATCCCGCGGACGAGCGCGTTGGCATCAACACCCGCGGCGATCATGCGGAGGCCCTCGGAGAAGAGCGCCTCGGCGAGGACGGTCGCGGTCGTGGTGCCGTCGCCGGCGTCGTCAGAGGTCTTGGAGGCGGCCTCCTTCACGAGCTTCACGCCCATGTTCTCCGCCTTGTCGCGGAGCTCGATCTCCTCGGCGACGGAGACGCCGTCCTTGGTGACGGTCGGGCCGCCCCAGCTCTTGTCGAGGACGCCGTTGCGTCCCTTGGGCCCGAGGGTGCACTTGACGGCCCGGGCGAGCTTCTCGACTCCGGAGAGGAGGGCCTGCCGTGCGTCGTGCTCGAAGGTGAGTTCTTTGACTGCCATCTGAATCGGTCTCCTGAACGTGGGCCTGTCTCGGCCTGCGTGATCGAATCGTCTCTGCCCCGCCCCAATCGGAAAGCCGTCGCGAACGGACAGCCCCGGGGAAGTACGGCAAGCGCGATGCCAAGATCGAGGGAGCGGATTCCGGCCCCGATCCGCGGGATCGAGGCGCAAGGGGCGGGATCGCGGCTGACACCCCTCCTGCCCGCCCGGGGGCCGCCTGCCACTGTGGCAGGGCGCGCACGCTTCAGTACCGAATCACATTTCGACGGTGGGACAGGCGTCCCGCCTGTCTTTTTCCTAGATGAAGCGTGCTTGATGACAGGCGAGACGCCTGTCCCACCGATCATTGAGCAATGTCTAACGCGCGGCCTGTTCCGGCGCAGGCGGCTCCTCGGCGATGAGGTCCTCGAGCGTCGGGCTCGGGACGAGGAGGCTTTTGCGGATGTGCCAGGAATCGAGCTGGGCGTGGACGAGCCCCGCGAGGATGAACAGCCCGCTCAGCGCGATGAGCAGGGTGCCGGCCCAGGTCATGGGGTTCGATGTGCCCTCGCTCGCGAGGGCGGCACTCATGTGCATCGCGTCCCCGACGAGGCCCACGCCCACCGCGACGACCATCGCGAGCATGGTCTGCCGGTCCACGCGCCCGGTCCGCAACACGAGGCACCGCTCGACGAGCAGGCGAGCGTGCGGACGCAGGCCGAGCAGGATGATCACGATCGCGATCCCCGAGATGGCTCGGATCGTGGTGCGCGTGAGCCCGGGCGTCGCGTCGAGATAGGGGATGAGGCTCTGGCGGTCGTGCGCCTGCAGCCAGAGGGTCGAGCCGACGAGCATCGCGTAGCCGAAGACGCCGAAGAGCGCCTTGAGCGTGCCCTGCAGCGGCGCCCCCCGGACAGGGCGCACCAGAGACAGGCTCCCGAACCACGACGCGGCCAGGCCCGCGAGCGTGATGTACTCCGCGAGGTCGCGCCGGATCGGCACGTCCATCTCGGCGCGCAAAAACGCGAACACGTGCACGAGCCAGAACCCCAGGCACGCGACCAGCGCCCCGACCGTCCACGCGATCACGCCGAACGAGGTGAACCATTTCGAGGTGAGCGGGCGGAATTCCTTCGCTTTCGGGTCCACACGGAACAGGATCGTCGCGCGGACCGGCGTGCCGCACTCCGGGCACACCCCGCGGATCGACAGCCCCCGCAGCTCGTACTTGCACACGGCGCAAGGCAGCCCACCGCTGAGGACGCGGTCCAGGTGTTCGGGCTCGATCACGAGCGCCTCACCCAACCCCGCGATTCCGCCACGATCTCGCATCCGATCATCATAAAGAAGCAGCCGATCCTGCGTGACGTGCGAATCGCCTACCATGACGTGCGGTTTCCGCCCCGCGAGGGCGGTTCCGCGGCAGAATTCTCCATCCGCAGACGAGCCATCCACCGCATGACCGATACCCAGCTCCACCGACTCCGCGACAACATCGCGAGTGTGTTCCTCGGCAACGACGACGCGATCGACCAGCTGCTGATCTGCCTGCTCGCGCGGGGTCACGCGCTGATCGAGGACGTGCCTGGGGTCGGCAAGACGGTCCTGGCGACGGCGCTCGCACGATCCGTCGATGCGCGGTTCTCCCGCGTGACCTTCACGCCGGACATGCTCCCGGCGGACGTGCTCGGCGTCTCCATCCTGAGCACGGAGTCCGACGAGTTCCGGTTCAAGCACGGGCCGATCTTCGCGAACGTCGTGCTGGCCGACGAGATCAACCGCGCCGCCCCGCGGACGCAGTCCGCACTCCTCGAAGCCATGAACGAGGCCACCGTCTCCGTCGACGGCGTCACCCACACGCTCCCCTCGCCCTTCATGGTCATCGCGACGCAGAACCCGCACGAATTCCACGGCACGTACCCGCTCCCGGAGAACCAGCTCGACCGGTTCCTCATGCTCATCGAGCTCGGCTACCCCAGCGCGGAGACGGAGTCGCGCGTCCTCGCGACGCGACCCGCGTCCAACGCCCTGGCGGACCTCGACGCGGTCATCCACGGCGACGACGTCCTCGAGCTCCAGAACCGCACGGACCGCGTCAGCATCGCCGAGCCCATCACGGACTACATCGTCGCTCTCGCGCGCGCCACGCGCGAACACCCGGACATCCGCCTCGGGCTCTCGCCCCGCGGCTCGCTCGCCCTCGCGGCCGCGGCCCGGGCCAGCGCCGTGCTCGAAAACCGGGATTTCTGCACTCCGGAGGACGTGATCGGCCACATCCAGTCCGTGGTGGCGCACCGCGTGGTGATGCGCCACTCGACCGAGTCGCACACGGACGCGGCCCTGAAGGCGATCCTCGACGAGCTGACCCGGAGCGTGCCCTCGCCCGCCTGATCGTGCACAATATGCACACATCTGTGTGACCGAGGGCGGGGGGAAACGCGAAGGAGCGACTCCATGGCACGAATCGTCCGCCTCGATGCGACCGGACCCATCAAAGTTGAGCCACAGGACAAACCCGTGTGGATCTGCGGGTGCGGCCTGAGCCAGAACCTCCCATTTTGCGACGGCTCCCACACCGCGTGCAAAAAGGAAGCCGATGGCAAGGTGTACGTCTACGACGAATCACGAACCGAAGTCGTCGAAGAACGCGACGCCTAGACTGCGCTATGAGCGAACACACCCACCACGCGCTGGACTACCTCGAGATCACCGTTGAGAACGTCGAAGCGGCCAAGAAGTTCTACGCCGACGCCTTTGGCTGGACGTTCAACGACTACGGGCCCGACTACGCCGGGATCATCAACCCCAAAGGCGGCGAGCTCGGCGGGCTGACCCGCGGCGAGAAGCCCGGCACGGGCGGGCCGCTCCCGGTGATCTACTCGAACGACCTCGAAGAATCGATGCGCGCCGTCAAGGCCGCGGGCGGGGAGATCGCCGTCCCGCCCTTCGAATTCCCCGGGGGGCGTCGGTTCCAGTTCCTCGACCCGAGCGGGAACATGCTCGGTGTCTGGAGCCCGAACTGAATATCAGTCGGTGAGCCGCCCTCGCCCGTAGCGATCGATCGCATCGTGCGCGATTTTGTAGACATCCTCCGCCCGCCCGAGCATCTCCCACCGGACGCGTCCGCCGTGGTCCGGCACGAACTCGATCGTCCCGAGCCCGAGGAGCGACTCGCGCATTGTGTGCTCGAGCGAGAGGCCGTGGACGGCCGGGACGAGCGCCTCGCGGACGACGCGTCCGCCGAAACCCGATCCTCCGCGGACGACCATCACGCGCCGATCCGTCAGGACGAACCGCGTGAGGGACCAGTCCAGGGCGTACCAGAGGAAGACGAACAGGATCAGCACGCCCAGCGTGCCCGCGATCGTCGCTTTCGGGATCGCGAGCCAGTACACGCCCGCGACCGCGGCCAGCGCCATGGGCAGCACGAACGGGAGCGACCGCAGGACAACCGCGCCCACGTTCGCTCGGATGGAGATGATCACGATCTCCCCGCCCTGCAGGACGTCGTCCGCGAGCGTCGACGCGTGGACCGGCGTCGCGCCGCCTACCGCCGTGTCTCCCGGCCCCCCGGCCATGGGATGGACGGGCGGGCGAGTCATCAGAGCCCCTCGCCCGTCAGCTCGATGATCTCGGGCAGGTTGCGGTAGAAGCCGTCGTAGTCGAGCCCGTAGCCGACGACGAACGCGTCGGGGATTTCAAATCCGACGTAGTCCGCTTTGAAATCGACGACGCGCCGGCTCGGCTTGTTGAGCAGGACGCACGCGCGCACGCTCGCGGGTGACTGCTCGCGGATGGCGTCGGTGACGAGCTTCATGGTGCGCCCGGAGTCGAGGATGTCGTCCACTACGACGACGTGCTTGCCCTCGAGGTTCTTCGGGATCGCGCCCTTGAGCGCCGCCCCCTTGGATTCGGTGGTCGTCCCCGGGTAGCTGCTCACGGAGACCATGTCCATCGCCAGCTTGAGTGGCATCTCGCGGATCAGGTCGGCGGTGAAGACCAGCGCCCCGGTGAGCACGGGGACCATGACGATCCGCCCCGGGTGGGAGTGCCCGTCTTCTCCATCGTTCATGAGCTCGCCGACGAGGTCTTTGGAGAGCTGACGCCCGATCTCACCCACGCGCGTGCGGATCTGCTCGCGGTCGATGAGCACCTTGTGGGGGACGGTGATGGGCATGAACGCATGGTACCACCGGTCGACAAACCACCGGAATGAGCGTGCGGTGAAGCGGAAATCACGCAAATTATCGGACCGTTCCGGAACCGAACGCACGATATACACCCTATAAACATCGCCTAACTTCCTTGCCTGTCTGGAGTTCCGGGAATGAATCCAATCCGAGCACTCGTGCTCAGCGCTGTCGCTGTGTCAGCGATGGCCGACGCGTGCTGCGCGCAACTCAGTCCGAACGACCGCCGCCTGCTGCTGCCGATGACCACCTTCGTCCCGCAGACAACGACCCCGGGGTACGCGCTGGACATCGTCTTGCACGACTTCGACCGCGACGAGCGCGACGAAGCGCTCGTCGTCACCCCCTCCGGGATCGATCTCTGGGGCCTTGACCCGACGGACAACTCGCGTTGGGTGCTCGAGTCTTCGATCGATGCCGGCCATCCGGTCTGGGGCGTGTGCGTCGCGGATCTCGATCATGACGGCGTCGCGGACATCGCGTTCGGCCCGGCTCCGGACTCGGTCGAAGACTGGCGAACCGTGCGGACGCTTCTCGGGACGACGAACGGCTTCGTCGAAGGCCCGGGCTTCGAGCACACCGGCCCGGTCATCGATCTTGACGCGGGCGATTTCAACAACGACGGGATCCTCGACCTCATCGCCTTCCCGAACGTGGTCTACCCGGGCCTCGGCGGCGGCGAGTTCGGCGCGGGCATCGAGATCGACGAGATGATGCTCGGCTCGTCCCTCCGCATCGTCGACCTGAACGGGGACGGCCTCGACGATTTCGTCACGAGCGCCGTGAACAGGCGGGGGGTGCACGTCGGCCTTGCCACGGGGTCGTTCGCGTTCGACGTTCGCTGGCTCGATAACGGGCATGCGCTGACGCCCGAGGTCGCGGTGGGCGATTACGACGGGGACGGCGCACCGGATCTGGCCGTGCTCGCGTGCGACGAGACGGACCCGCTCGAGGCGCTCGTCCGCGTGTTCCGGAACGCCGGCGACGGCACATTCACGAGCCTCCCGCCGCTCGCGCTGGGCTACCGGGCCACGGTCATCACGCGCCTGGATTCCGGGGACTTCGACGGCGACGGGTTCGACGATATCGCGGCGGTCGTCGAGCGGTTCCGCGAAGAGCCGAGGACGATCCTGTGCGTGCTCTACGGCTCGCCGTCGGGGGCGATGCACGACGAATCGGTCGTGAGCGATCACGGCGCGCCGGGCTCGCTCGTCCGGTGCGGCGACGTGACGGGCGACGGTCGAACCGACCTGGTCACGCTCTCGTTCCCGATCGTCGGCGCGTCGCTCGGCCTGTTCCGGAACGCCGGCGACCGGCGGTTCGACGCCCCGCGTGAGTTGACCCCGTCGCAGGACCCGGACGCCGACGGGGCGGTTGCGTTCGACGCGCCGACTGTCGCGGCCGACGTCACGGGCGACGGCATGGCCGACCTGATCCGTGGGCGGATCCAGCTGAGTGTGTACGAGAACCGCTTCGGCGAGCAGATCACCTCGGCCGATCTGGTGACGACGTTCAATTTCGGGTCGGACGTCATCGCGCACGCCGCGTCGGATCTGAATGGAGACGGCGTCTCGGATCTTGTGGTCGCGACCGAGGGCCTGGAGACGCTCTGGGTGGTTTTCGCGCTGGGCGGTGGGTCGTTCCTCGCGCCGTATCCCCTGCCCGTCCCCGCCGGGCGGGTGCTGCGTCTCGCCGACGTCGACGCCGACGGCGCGACGGACATCGTGGTTTCACAACTCGGCGACGCCGAATCGCCCGCGGTCGTCGCGGCGCTGGGACGCGGAGACGGCACCTTCGACGAGGCGGTGTTCTCGTTCATCTCGACGGAACTCGACGCGGACAACTTCGAGCTCATCGACGTCACGAGCGACGGGCTGCTCGACGTCGTCGGGATCTCGGAAGCGGACAAGCTGATCCGGTACGAATCCACCGAGCCGGGCCGCTTCTCGATGGGGTCGTCGTTCATCGATTTCACGTCGAGCATCTGCCCGAGGAACATCATCCCGGGCGACTACAACGGCGACGGCCGCGCGGACCTTGTGTACAACCGCACGAGCATCACTGGCGAGATCGTCACCGCGCTGCGCTTCGGGAACGGCGACGGCACGTTCGCGCCGGCGCACATCCTCCGGCGCCTGCCGACCGTGATCTTGCGCGATTCCGCGGACGTCAACGGCGACGGCCTGGCCGACCTCATCGGCACGCGCGGGGAGACGGCGTACAGCAACGGCGCGGGCGGGTTCGACGTGACCCCGCCGGCGATCGCCGGCTACTTCACGGAGGGTCGTTTCGCCGATTTCAACGGCGATGGCGCGGTCGACCTCTACGACAACACCGGGCGCGTCCTGCTCAACACCGCGACGGGCTTCGATGATTGTCCGGGCGACTGCGACGGGACGGGCGCCGTGGACTTCAACGACCTGGTCGGCATCCTCTTCGCCTTCGGTGACCCGGAGCCCGAGGTGTCGTGCGATCCGAATGCGACGGGAGCGGTGGATTTCAACGATCTGGTGGCGGCGCTATTCCTGTTCGGGGCGTGCCCGTGAGGTGACCCGTGGGCTACCATCGGGTTCAACGCCGAGCGATGGAGGCCCGCCCGTGACCGATCTCAAGACCCGACTCAAGGCCGCGAAGAAGTACAAGCCGTCCGACGTGCGCCTGCTCCTCGTGGCCGAGGCGCCGCCCTGCACACTGGACCGGTACTTCTATTTCGAGGACGTGGACGTCCAGGACTCGCTCTTCCGGTACGTCTGGGAGGGGCTCTCGGGCGAGAACGCGGGGGAGCGGTCGCGCAAGCCGTCGCAGCTCAAGGCGATGCGTGACGCGGGGGTCTTCCTGATCGACCTGCACGAGGAGAACGTCTCCAAGCCCTCGCTCAAGGTGCTTGGATCGTGCGTCCCCGGGCTGATCGAGCGCTGCCGTGCGCTCGACCCGGAGCACATCATCCTGATCAAGTCGAGCGTGTACGACGCGTCGTACGAGGCGCTCGTCGAGGCCGGGCTCCCAGTCGTCGACGAGCGGCTCCCTTTCCCGGGGAGCGGGCAGCAGCGGAAGTTTCTCAAAGGGTTCACGGACGCGCTGGAAGACATCGGCTTCGAGTTCGCCGCGAGCGTCTGAACGGGCCGATCAGATCAGGCCTTCCATCTTGCCCTGTCGGCGCACCTTGGAATAGCGGAGGAGGCAGTCTTCCAGGATCGCCAGCGCCTCGGCCGCGGGCTTGATCTCGTCGACGGCGACCTCCTTGCCCTCGAGCTGCTTGTAGTCCTCGAAGAAGCGTTTGAGCATCTTGAAGGTGTGCTCGGGGAAGTCCGCGGCGTCGCGGTACTGCTTGTATTCGGGATCCCCGATGAGCACGGCCACGATTTTGTGGTCCGGCGCGCCCTCGTCGACCATCTCCATCACGCCGACGGGTCGGGCGGAGCAGAGGCACATCGGCTCGATGGGCGTGGAGGCGAAGACGAGGACGTCGAGCGGGTCGTCGTCCTCGGCCAGCGTCTGCGGGATGAAGCCGTAGTTGGCGGGGTAATACACAGCGCTGTGGAGGGTCCGGTCGAGCTTGAGCATGCCGGATTTCTTGTCCAGCTCGTACTTGTTGACCGAGCCCTTCGGGATCTCGATGACCGCGCGGAACCCGTGGGGGAGCTCGCGGTCTTCTACGGCGGGGGTGACGTCGTGCCAGGGGTGGAACATGGGGGGCATGATACTCTAATGGCGAAATGTCTAAAAATTCCAGCCCAAACAATCCGCTCTACAAACTTGCCCAACAGCAGTTTTCCAATCTCTCAACCGCAGAAGAGGCGATGCTCGAATCAGCCTGGACAGGAACCGAGATATCATGCACACCCAAGGATAAAAAGCAGCTAGTCGCACGCGCCTCACTGCTTCGCTGGCTCCTCAGCGACAATGCTGCTTCGAGCCATGTCCATCCCACTGGCGTCCAACTCCTCGGAGGAATCATTTTTGTCGACCATGTCGACCTCTCCCGCATTCGCTTGCCAGGCACACTTACACTTAATAATTCCTTGCTATTACAAGGCCTGTCGCTGAACGGGGCGTCGATTGGAGAGCTATCACTCCAAGGAACCACAATCAACTGCAACCAGAAGGGCGTCGCATTCAAAGCCAATGGTATCACAGTAACTGGCAATGTATTTATGCGGCGTAATTTTAGAACAGATGGCGAAGTACAGTTTATTAGAGCGACAATACACGGCGATCTCGATTTCGAAAATGCCATTATCAACAGCAAGAATGGATATTCAGCAACTATTGATAACGCAAGAATATTCGGCAACCTATTCATGCGCTACAATTTTCACGCCACCGGAACAATCAGCCTCAACGGAGCAACCGTAGAAGGCGAGATTGATTGTCACAACTCCCACGTTGCCAACAAGCACGGCCTCACAGTCAGCGGCTCACGACTCACAGCCAAGGGCTCAATGCGGCTCTCGGAAGCCACTTTTACCGGCAGCGTGCTAATTGAATCATCCTCCCTGGATTCGCTCGAGCTATGGGGATCAACATTCAATAGTCTTTCAGACAAACCCGGCGACACTGCATTATCGATAATATCATCGACGGTACACAAATCAATCACATTCGTTCGGCCATTTGATAATTCAAAGCCCAGCAAGATCCACGGTACTGCATCGTTTAGATATTCATCGATAGCTCTATTCATTGATTGCGACGAAGTCTGGTTCCCTGCCAACCAGTCAGACGGCATGCAAACAAACATATCGCTCAATGGCTGCAAGTACTCATCCCTTGGTACACACTCATCTGTACATGATATAAAATTTAGAAAAAAATGGCTGGACAGCAGCAAGCATGCGACCGACGTCGCGGACGCAGAATCTTTTTTGCCACAGCCTTATACTCACCTAGCTGAAGTTTTGAAAAAAATTGGATACGATTCTGAATCTAAGCATATTCTCATAGAACGAGAAGAACAACGACGACTATACGCCAATATTTCAAACTTCGAAAGAATTATGCTCTTAGTATTCAGGTGCACGATCGGCTACGGATATCGCCCTGCGCGTATGACCTGGTGGCTTACTGGATTGCTAATTGTCGGCACAGCGGTATTTGAATGTGCATACGCGAACAACTACTTTCTCGCTTCCCTTCCACATATGTATATCTCGTCTGAAATTACGCAATCGATTGACGCTGAACCCGCTATTTATCGACAGCGGTTTGGCCCGCCTTACACGGATGCTGACCCATATACTTTTGCCGAATATCCCCGTTTTAATGCATTCATATATTCGCTAGATTCGCTACTCCCCTTCGTCGACCTACACCAAGAGAAATATTGGCTTCCGACCAGTTGGTACCGCAGCTACCTCTGGCTTCACATAGGGTTGGGTTGGGTCGGCGCCACCCTCTTCGTCGCCGGCTTCACGAGCATCGTCCGCCGCGATTGACCCGCCCCTTCCCCGCTCATTCACATTCGCGGTTGCCATCCTGAGGTCACCGTCTCACCCCTCACCGTCTCACCACCTCCCCCCGCCGTCCCCCGCTCCCCCTCTGGTATCCTCCCCCCATGCTCACCATCGACCACCGATCGTGCCTCTCCTCCCGCGTCGGCGATCACGGGCTCCCCCCGGAAGTCTTCACACCCGATTCGGATCAGGCGAAGACCATCGCCGCGCTCACCGAGAAGCTCGAGTCCACCCGCGACACCGGGTGGGAGAAGTGGCGCGGGTTGCCCTTCTCGCCGGCGCGTGACGCCTACGTCGCGTCGGTCAAGGACGCCGTCGAGAAGCGGCGCGGGAAGTTCGAGAACATGGTCGTCCTGGGCATCGGCGGGTCGGCGCTGGGCAACATCGCCCTGCAGTCCGCGCTCAACCCCGCGACGTACAACCTGCTGCCCTCGACCAAGCGGCCCGGGCCGCGGGTGTTCGTGGTGGACAACGTCGACCCGGCGTACCTCGGCTCGGTGCTGGAGTTCTGCAAGCAGTCCGAGGGGGGGATCGCCAGGACGCTCTTCAACGTCGTGTCCAAGTCCGGCGAGACGGCGGAGACGGCGGCGCAGTTCATGACCATCCGCCAGCTGCTCATCGACGAGTTGGGCGAGGAGAAGCACGCGGAGAACATCGTCGCGATCACCGATGCCGAGAAGGGCACGATGCGGACGATCTGCAACGAGAACGGGTACGAGACGATGCCCGTGCCCGAGGGCGTGGGCGGGCGGTTCTCCGTCCTTTCGCCCGTCGGCCTGTTCAGCGCGGCGATGGCGGGGATCGACATCGACGCCCTGCTCGACGGCGCGGCCGACATGGACCGTCTGTGCTCGACGCCCAATCTCTGCGACAACCCCGCGGCCACGCTCGCGGTGATCCTGCACGGGCTCGGGTCCAGGGGCAAGGGCAACCACGTGATGATGCCCTACTGCAACCAGCTCTACCTCATGGCGGACTGGTTCCGGCAGCTCTGGGCGGAGTCGCTCGGCAAGCAGCACGACCTGCAGGGCAAGGAGGTCTTCGCGGGGTACACGCCGATCAAGGCGCTGGGAACGACGGACCAGCACTCGCAGGTGCAGCTCTACCGCGAGGGGCCGAACGACAAGGTCTTCCTGTTCCTCGAGGTCGACGACTTCGGGACGGATCTCACGATCCCCGACGCGAAACTCGCCGACCCGCTGGAGTACCTCCAGGGTCAGAGCTTCGCGAAACTTCTCAACACGGAGAAGCGGGCGACGGAGTTCGCGTTCGTCGAGTCGAAGCGCCCGAGCGTGACGATCAATTTCCCGCGGGTCGACGCGTACCACGTCGGGCAGTTCATCTACCTCTTCGAGATGGTCACGGCGTACTGCGGGCTGATGCTCAACGTGGACGCGTACGACCAGCCGGCGGTGGAGACGGGCAAGGTCGCGACGTTCGGCCTGATGGGGCGCGAGGGGTACGGGGAGTGGAAGCAGAAGGTGGAAGCGGCGCTGGGCGAATAATCTTCCGCCGAACACGCCGAGCCGGCCTCGACCGCGAACCGATGACGCCCGAACGCTTCATAATATAAAAGTGCGTCATTGCGCGCGTTTTTGTCACATTTTTGTTGATGCCACCTTGTTTTGTGGGTATTTTCGACCCTGACAAGATGGGGAACGTCCGATATGTGAATCGGCGTTCATCGAACAAGAAAGGCGCTTTTCTCCCTTCGTACGGAGCAATCGTGGGGATTGCTGTGCGTACTGTTTGCGCACATCGACAGTTCCATATTATGAAAGGGGAAATTCCGTGAATATGTCAACACGTTCCGCCCGCCACCCGTTCGTGGTCGGGATCATGATCGGTCTGATGCTGAATCTGTGCATGCTGGACCTGCTCAGGGCGCCCGCGTATGCGCAGCAGGCGCAGCCGGTCGGGCCGTCCGTGCAGCCGGTCGAACCGCAGCCGGTCAACCCGGATCTCCAGCAGGCGAAAGACGTTTACGACCAGTTGTACGAGACGTCTTTCACGCCCGATGGCTCGTTCTACGAGGTCGACTTCCTGCCCGACGAGCCCGGTGTCTACAACGCGTACAACGCGAAGAACGACGCCGATGTCCTCTTCGAAGTCGTGACGGTCGACGTGATTCACTGGACGCTCGCGGATCTGGCCGCGGACGGGATGTCGCCCGAAGAACTCGCCTCGATGGCGGACCTCAACCCGGAGTTGCGTCTGATCTTCGGACGAATCGTCTCGGAGTGGGGCACCGCGGAGGTCATCGGGACCGCATGGGAGTACACCAGCGGCGACCCGGACATCGTCGGGATCGGCCCGTTGTTCCAGGTGCAGGCTGATTTCCAGCAGTTCATGCGCATCCCCGAGTGCCCGGACGCGCCGGTCGAGATCGTCTCAGACGACTTCGACGGGACGGCGCTGGTGTGCACGCAAGGGCTCGACTGGGGCGCCACACCCGCGGTGCAGGGCGACACGACAAGCGATGACGAACTCGACTCGATCAACCCGCTCACACCGCACTCCGTCGTCGGCCCTCAGCAGGCGATCTCGGACGTGGCGACGTGCGCCGCCGCGGCGGTGATCGCGTACAACCTCTGCATGCAGGCGATGCGCCAGGTGCTCCGCGCGTGCCTGCGTCACGTCGCGGCTCGGACGGCGGTCTGCCTCGCGGCGTGTGTGATCATCTGCGCCCTGCCCGGCGGGTGGTTCGCCTGCCCGTGGTGTGTCGCGCGATGCGCGGCCGTCGCCGCGGCGAGTGCCGCTGCGTGCTTCCTCGCGGCCGACGCCCTCGGCGCGGCGTGCCTTGCTGCGCTCTACCTCGCCCTCGAGGCGTGCGGCGCGGTGATCGCCGACATCATCGGCCATGAGGAGCAGCCGGTTCACACACTCCGGTAGCGCTCGGCCGACGTTTGTTTCTTCCACCCGCGCGCCGTCCTCGTTTCTGGGGGCGGCGCGTCTTCACGCCATGCCGTAGACCGGCACCAGCGCCCCGCTCGTCAACGCGTTCCCCGGGCTCGCCAGGAAGCACATCGCTTCCGCGACCTGCTCCACCTTCGGCCAAGCGTCAAAGTCCGCGTCCGGCATGGCGTCACGGTTCGCGGGCGTGTCCATGATGCTCGGGAGGACGGCGTTCACGAGGATGCCGTCGTCTTTCACCTCCTCCGCGAGGCCCTGGGTGAGCGACGCGACGGCCGCCTTGCTCATCTGGTACGCGAGCATCCCGCCGCAGGGCTGGACGGCCGGGCGCGCCGAGACGTTGACGATCCGCCCCCCGGAGCCCGCGGCGCGCATCGCGCGGACCGCCTCGCGGCAGCAGACGAAGCACGTCTCGGCGTTCTTCGCCATCATCGCGCGGAGGTCGTCGAGCGACGTCTCGGTGATGCCGCTCATGGCAAAGCCGCCGGCGACGTGGACGCTCGCCCACAGTCCGCTCGACGAGACATCGGCGTAGAACGATGTCGCGGCGGATTCATCGGCGAGGTCGACGCCGACGGTGAGCGCCACGCGGTCGTCCGAGGCGTGGGCGAAACCGTCGAGCTCGCTCTCGTCGTAGACGGGGACGGCGCAGGAGCCGCCCAGTTCGAGGATCCGCGCCACCACCGCCGAGCCGAGCGCGCCGGTGCCGCCGGTGACGACGCAGTGTTTTCCGTCGAATTCGCCCATGGAAAAACGCTCCTTTCGGGAAAGGAGCGTTCAGCGTATCACCCTGTTCGGTTTGGTGTCAGCCGAGGAGTGTGAGCGCGTTCTGCGGGGTGGAGTTGGCGATGGTGAGGACCTGCGTCGCGGATTGGGTGAGCACCTGCCCGCGGGTGAGCGCCGCGGTCTCGCCGGCGAAGTCGGCGTCGCGGATGACGGACTCGGCGGCGGTCGTGTTCTCGAGCGAGATGCCGAGGGACCGGATCGTGGAGCCGACGGTGTTGACCTGGAACGCGCCGAGTCGGCCCCGGAGGGTGGCGACTTCGCGGATCGCCTGGTCGACGATCTCCTGCGCGCCCTGGAGGTTGCCGTCCACGACGTTCAGCGCGTTCGCGCCGCTCAGGTCGGCGAGCGTGTTGGTCTGGGACGTGCCGTTGACGTCGATCGTTTTGCGTCCGACGCGGGAGGTGGAGAACTCGGGGATGCCGAGGGATTCCTTGCCCGAGATGTTGACGTCGCCGGCGAGCTGGAAGTCGGCGCCGCCGCCGGTGATGGTGAAGGCGGTGAGGTTGCCGAGGATGGCGGCGTTGGCCGAGCCGGCGGCGGGGTCGTAGGTGAGGTCGACCTCGACGTTGAGGAAGTCGGTGTTGATGCGCGCCGTGGTGCCGTCGGAGGAGGCGACGACGCCGTTGATCGCGGCGCCGACGTCCTGCCCGGCGTCGCGGATGCCGTTCGCGGCGTTGACGGAGGCGAAGTCCTGCTGGGTGGCGGCGTTGGCGGTGTCGTTCTGGTTGGCGGTGTAGTTGTAGATGCCGCGGAGGTTGCCGCCGTCGTCGAACCCGCCGTCGGACACGATGGTGACGGAGACGTACTCGTCGTCGCCGTAGTCGGTGCTCTCGAGTCGGAGCCCGGTGGCGCCGCTGGTCGCGGCGCGGGTGCCGGTGACGGAGCTGAAGGTGTTGATCGCGTCGCGGATGTCGCCGAGCGTGGTGCCCGAGGCGAAGGAGAATTCCCGTGAGCCCTTGGCGCCGGCGACCTCGATGACGAGCGGCCCGTTGCCGGTCGGGAAGGTGATGGGGCTGGCGCCGGCGCTGATGTACAGCGCGCCGCGCTGGGCGGACTGGGTGACGATGACCTCCACGTCGATCTGCTGCTGGAATCCCAGCTTGGCGCCGCGGACGTCGAAGTTGTTGACGTTCGCGGAGACGCCCGAGGTGGTGTACTCGAGGCGTCCGTTGAGGAGCTTGGCGCCCTGGAAGCTGGTGGAGTCGGCGAGCCGGTCGATGGTCTGGAGGATGGAATCGATCTGCAGCTGATTCGCTTCCTTTTCTTCCAGTGAGAGGCCGGCGGTGTTCGCGGTGGACGTCACGAGCCCCTGGAGCTCCTCGAGGAGGCTCGAGATCTCCTGCAGACCGCCCTCGGCGATGTTGAGCACCTGGTCGGCCCGCTCGGCGTTGCCGATGGCGGCCCCGGTCGAGGTGATCTCCGCCCGGAGGGCTTCGGAGGCGATGAGCCCGGCGGGGTCGTCCGCACCACGGTTGATCCGCAGGCCCGTGCTGAGGCGCTCCAGGCTTGTCCCCAGCGCGTTGGTGTTCTGGTTCAGAACCCGCTGGGCGATGATCGACGAGACGTTGGTGTTGATCCGTGTCATGGCATGTACTCCCGGGCTGTCGGCCCGGGGGGCATCATCGGCCGGTGGCGACGCGAGTGAACACCGCGTTCCGATAACGTTTCCGGCCGCGCAAAAAAGAAAAACGCCCCGCCGGAAACCGGCGGGGCGTGCGGATGTTATCGGTCCGACTCTCTCCCTCAGTTTTACCCGAGCAGCGCGAGAGCGGCCTGCGGCTGGCTGTTCGAGAGCGTCAGAGCCTGCGTCGCGGACTGCGAGAGGATCTGGGCCCGGGTCAGACCGGCCGTTTCGGTGGCGAAGTCCGCGTCGCGGATGATGGACTCGGCGGCCGTGGAGTTCTCGAGCGAGACGCCGAGGGAGCGGATGGTCGCGCCGACGGTGTTGCTCTGGAAGGAGCCGAGGCGGCCTCGGAGGCCGGAAACCTCGCGGATCGCCGCGTCGAGGACTTCCTGGGCCTTGGTGGTGTCGCCGTCAACAACGTTGAGGGAGGCGCCGGAGCCGAGGTCGGAGAGGAAGCGGGCGGTGCCGGAGTCGTCGGTGCGACCCAGGCCGCGGGCCGCGACGTTGCCGATGCCGAGCGAGGTCTTGCCGGCGATGTTGACGTCGCCCGCGAGCTGGAAGTCGGCTCCGCCGCCCGTGATCTGCAGGGCGGAGATGTTGGCGAGCGCCTGGGCGCCGGCCGTGGTGAGGTCGATCTCGATGTCGAGGAACTCGGTGTTGATCCGGCCGGTGGTGCCGCTGCCGACGAGGGTCACGCCGTTGATGGTGCCGGCGATGTCCTGGCCTTCGTCGGTGATGCCGTTGCCGGCGGCGGTGAAGGCGGTCGTCGTGGAACCGGCGCCGCCGATGGCGTCGACGTCGGTGGTGTCCTTGGAGACGATCGCGCCGGTCTCGCCGCCATCGTTGATGACCTTGACGGTCACGAACTCGTCGGAGCCGAGGCCGACCGTATCGAGACGGACGTGGCCGGCACCGGAGACGAGGGCGGAGACGCCGGTCACCTCTTTGAAGGTGTTGATCGCGGCGGCGAAGTCGGCGAGCGTGGTGCCGGACGAGAAGGAGAGCTCGCGAGAGCCCTTGGCGCCGGTGAGCTCGATGACGAAGGCCGAGGTGGCGTTGGTGAGGTCGATGGCGCCGCCGAAGGAGAGCGCGAGGGCGCCCTGCTGGGCGGACTGCGTCACGAGGACGTCGACGTCGCGGGTCTCGCCGAAGCCGAGCTTGGCCCGGTTGACGGAGAAGCTGTCGACGGTCGCGGCGACCGCGGTGGTCTCATAATCGAAGGAGCCGTTGAGGAGCTTCTCGCCCTGGAAGGACGTGGACTCGGCCAGACGGTCGATGGTCTGGAGGATGGAGTCGATCTGGAGCTGGTTGGCTTCTTTTTCTTCCTGGGAGAGACCGGCGGTGTTGGCCGAGGCGGTGACGAGGCCCTGGAGCTCGGTGAGGAGCCCGGAGACCTCGGTGAGGCCGCCCTCAGCGATGTTCACGACCTGGTCGGCACGCTCGGCGTTGGAGATCGCGTTGGAGAGCCCGGCCTGCTCGGCGCGGAGGTTCTGGGACGCGATGAGGCCGGCGGGGCCGTCCGCGGCACGGTTAATCCGGAGACCCGTGCTCAGGCGCTCGAGCGACTGGCTGAGCGACTGGTTGTTCTGGGTCAGAACGCGCTGCGCGATGAGCGAGTTCACGTTGGTGTTGATTCGTGTCATTGGATCCGATCCTCCCTGAGTGTCCCGGGTGCTTCTCGCCCGGCCGAGATGTCGTTTCGCTCGGTACGTCGAGCGACCTCCGTGGCATTCGTTCCCGCGAGGAACCGCACCGCGCGGGGGAGGTGCTCGTGGAGCACGCTCGTGATGTGGAGATCGACGAGTGCCCGTGTCGCATGAATCCGTGGGCGTCTTCTCGGGGTTCAGGGTGACGGTCTGCGCCGGATCCTGAGTTACCGGTGCGCACGATAAAAAACGCCCCGGGAGGCCCCGGGGCGTGTGGTCCGAAAGTGTTTCCGAGCGTTGGCGTGGGCCCCGCGTGTTACAGGGCCGAGGCCCTCGGCGCGGGCGTGGCGCTCAAGGTCCGATCAGCCGAGCAGCTGCAGGACGTTCTGGGCGTTGGTGTTCGCCGTGGCGAGCACGGAGGTGCCGGCCTGGGTGAGGATCTGCGACCGGGTGAGGGCGGAGGTCTCTTCCGCGAAGTCCGCGTCGCGGATGATGGACTCGGACGAGGTGATGTTCTCGAGGCCGGCCTGGAGGGACCGGATATTGGTCTGCAGGACGTTCCGCTCGAAGGCGCCGAAGCGTCCGCGGGCCTGGGAGATCTCGTCGATCGCCTGGTCGAGGATGGTCGAGGCGTTCAGGAAGTTGCCCGAGGAGAGCGCGTTGTCGCCCCCTTCCTTTAAGGAGGAGAGGAACTGGACTTCCTGGGTGCCGTCCGTTTTGGTGACGAGGGCCCCGCCGAGGCGCGTGGCGGCGATGGAGGCGATGCCCACGGAGACCTGCTGCTGGGCGTTGACCTGCGGCCCGAGCTGGTAGAGCGCCCCGCCGCCGGTGATCACGAAGTCCTCGGGGGTGCCCGAGATGGTGGTCGCGAAGGTGGCGTCGAGCGTGACCTTGAGGTCGAGCGAGGGGTCGCGGAGGGTGACGTCCAGCCCGCGCCCGCGGACGAAGGCGCCGTTGACGAGCGTCTCGACGTCCTTGCCGAAATCGGTGTCGGCGAGGGTGATGTTGGTGCCGCCGGTCCAGTCGATGGGGCCGGGGTCGTTGTTCGTGAGGGAGGCGAAGTCGAAGGTGGTGCCGCCGGAGAGCTTGCGGATGGAGACGAACGCCTCGGAGCCGTAGTCCACGGAGTTGAAGACGAGGCCGGAGGAGGCGTCGGTCGCGCTGACGCGCGAGGCGGAGACGCCGGTGATGGCGACGCGCTCGTTGATGGCCTGGACGATGCGGTCGATGTCCGTGCCGGAGGGGAAGCTGAGCTCCTGGACGCCGCGCGGGCCGGCGACCTCGAGGACCACCGTGGAGGGGATCTGGCTGATCGCGGGGAAGGAGCTGGTGCGGAGGAAGAGGTTCGCCTGCTGCGCGGAGCCGATGACCTCGACGTCGACGTCGATGGTGGTGCGGTCGCCGAAGTTCGCGCCGAAGATCTGGCTCTTGATGATGTTCGTCTGGTCGATGCCGGAGACGCGGTACGCGAGCGATCCGTTGAGCAGCTTAAGCCCGGCGAAGGAGGAGGTGTTGGAGATGCGTGTGATGGAGTCCAGCGCGGAGTCGATCTGGAGCTGGTTGGCCTCGATCTCCTCGGCGCTGAAGGCGCCGGAGTTGGCGGCCTCGACGACGAGGGCCTTGATGGAGTTGAGGAGCTCGGAGACCTCGGCGAGGGCGCCCTCGGCGGTCGCGATGACGTTGGTGGCGCGCTCGGAGTTCTTGATGCCCTGCTCGATACCCCGGAGCTCGGTGCGGAGCCGTTCCGAGACGATCAGGCCGGCGGGGTCGTCGGCGCCGCGGTTGATGCGGAGGCCCGTGGCGAGGCGCTGGAGTCTGTTCTCGAGGTCGATGTTCGAGCGGTTGAGGTTCCGCTGTGCGAACAGGCTCGCGACGTTGGTGTTGATGCGTGTCATGTCGATCCTCCTTGATCGATGTCCGCGGGTTCGAGCGCCGGGTCAGGCGCGGCGCTGCCTCAGGGAGTTGGACGCGCTGCGTTTGGGCGCGACGGGCTTGGGGGCGGTGGCGAGGTCGGGCATGGCGTCGCCGTCCAGCGAGGCGGCCTTGCGGTTCTCCTCGCGGATGGCCTCGTACACCTCCTTGCGGTGCACGGCGATGGACGTCGGCGCGGTGATGCCGAGGCGGACCTTGTCGCCCCGGATATCGACGACGGTGATCTCGACGTCGTCGCCGATCATGATGGTCTCGTCGCGTTGTCGCGAAAGCACGAGCATTGTGGAATCCCTCCGTGGATCCGTGATTGTGTTGTCGCGCCGGATCATCCGTCGCGTGTCGTCGCCGGCGCTCCGCGCCGGCTGGCGTTCTCGGGCGCTCCGCGCCCGGTGATGAACCGTTGGTTTACGCGGACGCGGCGCGGGCGTCCTGCTTGAGGGAGACGAGCTCGTGACGCGTCGTCCACCGCTTCTCGGCGAGGACGAACTGCTCGCCGACTCGGTCGAGGGTGTTGATCACGAGCGGGCCCTGCAGGTTGCCCGTGAGCATCGTGCCGACCTTGTTGACGATGACGAAGACCTGCGCGTCGCCCAGGTCCGCGAGCTTGAGCGACTCGAGCTGGTCGTCGCGGACGGGGACGGAGTAGTCCTTCACGAACAGGTTGGGGTCGGTGATGACGAACGCCAGGTTCGGGTCGTCCAGGCACTGGAGCCAGAAGAAGCAGGCGTCGTCGTTGGGCTGGAGCAGGCAGTAGCGTTTCTGCTCCGAGAAGCCGAGAAGGCCCTTGGGGAAGGTGATGATGCGATCCTCGTTGATCTCGATCGCACCGAAGCGGGCGGTGTGCACCTCCATGCCGAACTCCGTTCATTTCCGCTGGCCCGTGCCGTCCTGGCGCCCGCGCAACTCCGCGCGGGCCGTGCCGAGCGTCGCGGGGCCGGCCAGGGACCCGCGCGACGCGTTCTTTCAATCCCGACGCCCCTGCGGTTACAGGAAGTCGAGCACGCTGAGCTGGCGGATCGCGGCCGCCGCCTGCAGCCCCGCCTGGAGCTGCGTCTGCAAGAGGCTGAACTTCGTCGAGGCGTCGACGTAGTCCAGGTCGATCAGCTGGGAGCGGATCGAGGTGTCGAGCAGGGTCGTGTCCTCGAGTCGCACCACCTCGTCGTCGACCCGCGACGCCCGCGACCCCACGAGCGCCCGGGTGGTGACCAGCCGGTCGATGTCCTCTTCGAGTCGGTCTCCCGCAAAGGTGATGCCACGCTCGTCGTTCGACGTCAGGGCCTCGCGCAGGTCGATCAGGGCGGTGAAGAGCGAGTCCACTCGCACCGTCGCGCGGTCCTCCGCCTGGAGCGTCGCGGGGGCGCCCGCGGTGAACGTCGCGTTGAGCAGGCCGAGGTCCTCCGCGGCGTACCCGTTGAGCGATTCCACGCTCACGGCCCCGCCGCCGCCGGTCGTGTCCTCGAAGACGATGCCGTTGGAGCCGGTGGAGAGCGTCGCGTTGAAGACGGCGCCGAATCCTGCGGTGGTGGCCTCGGCGTTGATCTTGGTGAGCAGGGTGCTCACGTCGACGATGTCCGCGGGCTCGAGGTCGACGGTGAACTGGGATCCGTCGGCGAGGGTGATCTCGAAATCGACGTTGCGGTCCGGGTCGGGGAGGCCGGTGGTGGGGTCGGTCTCGCCGTCGGCAATTTCGACGCCCCGGCCGTCGTTGAATGCGCTGAGGGGCGTTGTTTGCGCGAAGGTGCGCACGCCGAGTGTGGTCGCGGTGAGGTTGCCGCCCTCTTCGACGCTCAGGCGTGAGCCGGAGAGCTCGTTGACGATGTTGATGGTGTCGCCGTCGGCGTCGATCTCGAGGCGGGCCCCGATGTCGAGCCGGTCGATGGCCTCGCGGAGCTCGCCGATGGTCGTCGCGGGCGTGACGGTGACGGTGCCGACGCGCCCGCCGTTGCGGATGGTGATGGTGCCGGGGTCGACGGCGGTCGCGGGGTTGAGCGCCGCGACGGTGGTCCGCTCGGTGACGCGGGGATTGAGATCGGCGTTGGGGTCGGGGTTGGAGCGCGAGGCGCTGGTGAACAGGGCGTTGTCGAGGCCGAGGGAGCGCGCGGTGTCGCCGGTCGCGCCGTCGTTGAAGATGATGGTGTAGCCGGCGTTGAGCCCGGAGAGCTCGACGCGGTCGTTGATCACGCTGACGCCGCCCGGGTAGCCGCCGGCGAGCGCGCCGGGGTCGGTCGCGCGGATGTTGCTCTCGATGATGTCCACGACGTCGCCGATGGTCTCGGCCTCGGAGAAGTCGGCGATCACGGTGACGGGGCCGCCGCCGTTGTCGATGCTGATCTCGACGGAGCCGAGGTTGTCGACGGGGCCGTCCGGGCCGCGGAGGTCGGTGAGGCGGGTGTCGACGGTGAGGATGGGGTTGAGGTCGACGTCGCCCCGGACGCGTGCGGAGACGGCGCCGACGGCGTCGTCGGCTCCGATGGTGATTGGGAACTCGATCCCGCCGCCGAGGTCGGTGAACAGGCCCTCGCCGGCGCCGGTGTAGCGGAACCCGGAATCGAAGCGCTCGACGGGGTTCGTCGCGGTGCGCTCGCCGCCGAAGAGGCGCAGGGAGCCGAAGCTGGAGTTGAGCGTGCGGAAGACGCCGTCGAGGAGGGAATCGATGACGGCGGCCTGCGCGGAGCGCGTGGACTCGTCCGAGCCGACGCCGATCTCGCTCGAGGCGATGGAGCGGGCCTCGACGACGGAGTTGTTGAGCTCCGCGAGGGCCTGATCGATTGTGTTGAGCACGCTCGAGGCGTGCGAGAGGTTTCGCCCGCGCTGCTCGCCCTCTTCCAGGCGCAGGTCGAGCGTGGAGACGATGGAGGAGGCGACCGCGTCGTCGCTCGGGCGGTTGAGTCGCTGGCCCGAGGAGAGCTGCTCCTGGAGCCGGAGCAGCCCGAGGTTGGACGAGGTGACGTTCCGGGAGATGAGCTGCGTCGCGAGGAGGTTGGGGACGCGCGAGATGTTGGAGGGGATGCCGCCCATGTCGAATGCCTCAGATCAGGGAGACCAGGATGTCCGTGAGTTCCTGGACCACGGACAGGAACCGCGACGCGCCGGTGAACTGCTGCTGGTAGGTGATGAGATTGAGCGACTCTTCGTCGAGGCTCACGCCCCCCACCGCCGCCTCCTGCGCCTCGAGCGACTGCCGCACCGTGTTCAGCGCCTGGGCGCGGGTGTTCGTCGAGTTGAACCGCACGGCGGTCTCCTCGACGGACTGGAGCCAGCGGTCGATGAGCGTGCCGCCGTTGAGGGACTGCACGCCCGTGGTGCGGAGCTGGGCGATGCTCAGCGCGGTGCCGTTGATGCCGTCGTCCGCGCCGACGGAGAGGAGGCCGGAATCGTCGCGGAGGGCCTGGCGGACGGCGATGGTCGCGCCGTCCTCGCCCGAGAAGAACGTGTTGACGCCGAGGACCGCGAGGGCGCCGCTCGTGTCGTTGCCGAAGCTGACGTCGAACCCGGCGTCGGTCGTGAGTCGGATCTGGCCGGCGCTGTCGAGGCTGGCGTTGAGATTCGAGATCGCGTCGAGCGCGGCGACGATGTCGTCGAGCGAGGTGTCGTCGGTGAATCCGGCGGCGCCGGTGGCGTCGATGCCGTCGAGGTCGACCTCGATGACGGTCGTCGAGGCGTTGCCGTTGCCGTCGTGGACGACGACCTCGAAGCTGCCGTTGCGAACGCGGAAGGGCAGGTCGGCGAAGGTCTCGTTGGTCGGGTCGTTGAAGGCCAGGGCGCGGTCGGCGGGCGGGACGCGGCGGGTGCCGGTGAGGTCCGTGATGCGGCTCGTCGGGCGGCCGCTGGTGTGCAGGCGGTTGACCTCGTGGATGATCGCGGCGGCGAGCTCGTCGATGTCGTCGAGGGTTCGGTCGACCTCGTTGTCGCGCTGGTCGAGCAGGGCGCCGATCTGGCCGGAGGTGATGTTCGAGACCTCCTGCGACTCGGTGGTGATGACCTCGACGAGCAGCTCGTCGTCGGTCGAGCGGACGCGGAGCTCGAGCCCGCGGGACTCGGCGCCGAGCACGACGGGCTTGGAGTCGACGAAGATGTCCACCGCGCCGCTCTCGCGTTCCTGGACGGAGATGTCGAGCAGCGCGGAGAGCTCGTTGATGAGGAAGTCGCGCTGATCGCGGAGGTTGCCGTCCTCGCCGTTGTTCCCGCCGAGTTCGGCGAGGACGACGGCCTTGTTCAGGTCCGCGATCTCGGTGAGCAGGCCGTCGGCGCGTTCCACCGCGCCGCGGAGCTGCGCGTCGAGCTGGTCGCGCGTGCGGAGGACGTCCTCGCGGAGCCCGCGGATGAACGAGGTGAGCGCCGCCCCGTTCTCCACCGCCGCCTCGCGGACCACGGCGGAGGTCGGGTCGTTCGCGACCTCGGAGAACGCGTTGAAGAACGTGGAGAGCTGGGTGGAGAGGTCGCGTCCGGTGAGCTCGTTGGTGAGCGCCTCGAGCTGCGCGAGCGCGGCCTGGCCGATCTGCGCGGCCTGCTGGTCGGAGATCGTCGAGCGGAGGCGGTTCTGCAGCGCCGGGTCGATGGCGCGGGCGATGCGCGAGAGCTCGACGCCGCGACCGATCGTCGCGCGGTTGCCGATGAACCCGCCCCGGGTGGGCTCGAGCGTGACCACCTGCCGGTGGAAGCCGGGGGTGGAGACGTTCGCGATGTTGTTGCCGGTCACCTGGAGGGCGATCTGGCTCGCGGTGAGCGCTGTCTGCCCGATGAACAGCGAGTTGGTGAGTCCCATCGCCCGTTCCTCGTCAGGAGGTGATGTCCAGCGCGGTGGTGACCGCGGGACCGGAACCGACCGAGCCGCCGCGGGAGTACACCTGCGCGTGGTTCAGCATCTGCATGACCTGCCGCATGAGCCCGTCCATGTGGGCGCCGAGCATCTTCGCGGCCATGTGGAGCGCGTCCGTCTTCGTTCGGACGCGGCCGATGAGCCCGCGGAGTTCTTCGGCGCGGGCGGCGAGTCGGCCGCCGGATTCGCCGCCGATGCGGCGCGCGATCGCGGTGATCGTGAGCGGCTCGGCTCCGTCGTTCTGCGCGGTGATGCCGTTGCTCTTCTTGTAGAGGCTCACGATGTGGGCCCGTCGTTTGTCGAGCTCGGCGATGGCCTGCACGGCCTCGTTCTCGCGAGCGACGCACGTGGCCATGGTCGCGGAATCGGCGACGCGCATCGCCTTCTCGTGGGCCTCGACGGCCTGGAGCATCGCGCCGTACTGCGTCTCGAGGTTGGTCACGAGCCGGTCGAGCTCGCGGAGCGTCTGCTCGGGCGAGAGCACGGCCATGGGCGCCCGGGTTGGCGTCGTCTTGTTCATGACGCGTCTCCTTCGTGTGGTGTGCGCGAAACGTCTGTTGGCTTGCGGGCGCCGTCGCCCTCGGAGTCCGCGAGGACCTGCGAGAGGCGGACGCTCGTCTCGATGAGCGACTCGGCCACGCGGTCGACGAGCGGGAAGTTCTTGGCGCCGACGATGTCCTGCGCGACGCGCTCGTCGATGAGCCAGCTCAGCGCCTTCTCGTGCTTGCCCTGCTGGAAGGGGCCCCACGCCATGTCGGACTCGCGGGCCTCCTTGAGCATGGGGTACACCAGCGCCTGCGCGACGAACTCTTCGGCTTTCTCCCTCGAACTCTCCTCCAGCTCTCGGCGGGCCTCGGCTTTGGCGATCTGCGCCGGGTCGGTGAGCGCCCGCTCGGCTTCGAGCCGCTCGCGGAAGCTCGCGGTGCCCGGGCGGCGGTCGGCCGAGGCGATGGAGCGCGCGGCGTTCGCCGGCGTCGGGTTCGCGCGGATCTCGTCGAGGCTCGCGGTTGGGAGGGCGGTGAGGTTCATTCGACGACGAACTCCGCGTGGAGGTGGCCGGAGCGGTGGAGCTGCTTGAGGATCGCGATCTGGTCGACGACCGGGACGTCCAGATCCTTCAGGGCGTTCTGCAGGTCGATCAGGCTCGCCATGGAGCGCCGGTCGTCCGGGCGGGTCGTGATGTTGTGCCAGCGCGTCGTCTCCAGGCGCGGGTTGACCGGGTCGACGGGCGGCTCGGGGACCACCGTCGTGATGACCAGGTCCTTGTGGGTGATCGTCGCCGGGGAGATCTCGACGTTGCCCGTGATCGTGATGATCCCGGCGCGCTCGTTGATGAGCACCTTGGCCGGGAGCGAGAGGAGCGTCGGGTCGATGTAGATCTCGAGGATGTTCGCGATGAAGTTCGCCGGCACGCCGCTCTGGAACTCGGCCTCGGGGATGGTGACGATGACGGATCGCTCGTTCATGGCGCGGGCGATGATCTCGCCGTTGCTCCCCAGACCCTCCTGATCGGAGTTGATCGCGTCCGCGATGAGACGCGTCATCGACCACCCGGCGTACTCCGGCTGGACGAGCAGCTCGAGCGAGCCGTCGGGCTGGATGACCGTCGGGACGTGGTCGATGATCATCTTCGCGCCGTTGCGGACGACGCCCCGGGTGGGCGTGACGCCCTCGATCGAGACCGGCCCGGCCGCCATCGCGAAGACGCCGTGCGACTTCATGGGGCCGTTGAGCGGGGTGATGAACAGCTCGCCGCCCTCGAGGGACTGGGCGTTGTGGAGCGAGGTGACAGTGCAGTTGAACGCGTCGCCCGAGCGGGCGCCCTCGCCGGGGACGTCGCAGGTGACCATGACCATGGCGATGTTCTGCCCCGCGGCCAGCTCCTCGAGGTTCGGCACCGGGTTGCCGCCGCGTTCCATGAGGGCGGCGAGCTGCCGGGCGAGGGGGAGCGTGGTGAGCGGATCGCCGGTGCCGGGGAGGCCGGTGACGAAGCCGAGGCCCCAGATGCGGGCCTCGCCGTGGCCGTCGAGGCGGACGAGGTCGCGGACGGTGGTCGCCTGCGCAGGAGTTGCGCCGAGCAGCGCACACACCGCGCCGAGAACGAGCACGAGCGTGCGCCAGAGAGCCGGATGGGTCGGTGTGCGGGTCATGATGACCCACGGGACGCAAAGCGAGTGCCATATCCGGACGTTGCGACCGGCTCCGCGCCGAACGACAAACGCCGCGGGGGTCGTGGTTCCCGCGGCGTTCGGTCTGCCCACCAAGGGCGAAGGTGCTGGCGATGCTGAGCGAGCTCCGCGACTCGACGGATTCACTCCGTCGAGTCGCCCAAAGGAGCGAGTGTGAGGCCGAAGGGCCTCAACGGAGCGCTCAAATCTAGAAATTGAACAGCAGGTCCATGGCCTGCTTGATGAGGCCGGGCTTGGCGGTCTTGCGGATCTCGCCCTCGTTCTCGGCGACGAGCGCGAGGTCGAAGAGCTGGTTGGACTGGACGGTGTTGTTGGTCGTCACGTCCTCCTGACGGCAGATGCCGGAGAGGGAGACGACGGACTCTTCCTCGTCGGTCTTGATTGTCCGTCGTGCTTCGAGGAGGAGGGTGCCGTTGGGTTTGACCTCGACGACACGCGCGGTGATGCGGTCGGTGACGCGGTCCTCGCGCTCGTAGTCGCCCTCGCCGTTGAACTCGTTGCTCAGGTCGAGGCCGATCTGCGGGAAGTTGTCGTCGTCGTCATTCACGAATCGGCCCTCGAGCAGCTCGCTCAGGTCGAGGAAGTTCGAGAGCTCGCCCTCGAGGTCGTACTCCTTCTCCGTCTCGAGCGACTGGCTGCGCTCGGTCTGGCTCCGCTCGGAGACGATGACGGTCACCAGGTCGTTCTCCTGGAAGACGCGGGGCTCGGGCGGGGTGATGGCGAAGAGGCTCACGTCGTGCAGGGCGATGCCCGCGGTCGGCGAATCGGTCGGGCCGGAGGTCTGCGGGCCGACGTTGCCTCGCAGGGGGTCGCGCTGCGGCTGGCCGACTTCGTAGAGGCTCTGGGCGTTGGCGGAGCCGGCGGCGAGGGCGAGGAGCGCCGTCGCGGCGATGGTGCGTGTCGTGTTCATCGGATGGTCCCTTTCGTGGGATCGGTGATCGGGGCGCCGGCGACGGTGACGCGCGACGGGCCGTCGACCCGCGCGAACATGGTCTCACGCGAGCCGGGTTTCTGGATTTCGATGACCTCACCGTGCACGCCATCTTCACGGGCGCGGACGGTGGTGCGGACCTCGATCGAGCCCCGCATGCAGTACAGCGTGATGATCTGCCCGCGCTCCACGAGCAGGGGCGGCTCGGTGTGGCTCCTCAGGATCGCCACGCCCTCGCGGACCGTTTTCCGCGCGATCATGCCCACCGCCTCGTCCGCCGTCTCGATGAGATCGTTGCCGTCCGGGCGGGAGAAGCCGCGCTCGGCACGCAGGTCGGCGTCCGAGATCGTGTCGCCGCGACGGATGTCCCTCGCGGCGTACCAGAGCGTCCGGCGGATCTCGATGTCCGCGCGGAGGGTGTGCGTCTCGATGATCGCGTCGTCCCGCCAGAGGCGGACGAGCAGCGCGGCCCGGGCGGCGTCTCCGGTCGAGAGCGGCTCCACCACGAGGCGGACGTTGGGGTCGGTGCGGTCGAGGAAGCCGTGGTCGCGATCCTGCCAGGAGACCCGCAGGTCGGGGCCCTCGGCGGCGTAGTGCTCTTCGAGGATGCGCCGGATCCGCGTGTGGAAGGAGTGCTCGTCGTTCGAGGGCGTCCAGGCCGCCTCGACCGGCGCCACGGCCGGCGCCTCCGCCGCCTCCGGGCGGATCACCCGGATGGCGCACGAGGAGCCGCTCAGGGCGTAGCGAGACGGGTCGCGCCCCGCGTCGCGGAGCGCGGCGCGGACGTCCTCGAGCGTGAGCGTGACCGCCCCGCCCGCGTCGCCCGGGAGGGCGACGGGCACCGCGCGGAGCTCGCGGTCGACGTCCTCGGTCAGCCGCGCGATCTCGCCGAGCGTGAGCGTCTCGCCCGCCTGGAGTCGGGCGGCCCGCTTGAGCGTGATGCCGCCGGCGAACGCCGCGTGCGCGAAGGAGAGGGCGAGCAGGATGGACGCGAGGAGCCTGATCATCGTGGCGTTACCTGGTGAGCTGGGAGAGGGTCTGGAGCGCCTCGTCCGCGGCGCGGATGGTCTGGGAGTTCATCTCGAAGGCGCGCTGGGTGCGGATGAGCTTGACGAGCTCGGTCGTCGCGTCGACGTTCGAGGACTCGATGAAGCCCGAGATGAGGCGGCCGATGCCGTTCTCGCCCGGCTCGCTCTCGATCGGGGTGCCGGAACCGGCGCTCTCGGCGAAGAGGGTCTCGCCGAGCGGGATGAGTCCGCCCGGGTTGGTGAAGTCCACGAGCATGATCTGGCCGAACTCGGTCGGCTCGGCGTCGCCCGGGAGGAGCCCCTCGACGATGCCGGTCGCGCCCACCGAGATGCCGGTGACGCCGTCCGGAATGTTGATGTTCGGCTCGAGGAGGCGGCCCTCCGAGCTCGCGAGGACGAGGTCGCCCTCGGAGTTCACCGTGAAGTTGCCGGAGCGTGTGTAGGCGATGCCGCCCTCGGCGCGGTCGTCCTCGACGATGACCTGGAAGTAGCCCCGGGGGCCCTCGATGGTCACGTCGAGCGGGTTGCCGGTGTTGATGGGCGATCCCGGCCGGAGGTCGAACTGGGTGCCGGAGATGCGCGTCCCCAGGCCGACGAAGAAGCCCGTTGGCTTGCGGTCGCCGTCGGTGTTCTCGACACCGGGCATGGCGCGCTGCTGGTACATCAGGTCCTCGAAGTTCACGCGAGAGGCGCGAAATCCGTCGGTGTTCACGTTCGCGAGGTTGTTCGCGATGACGTCCAGGTTGGTGCTCAGGGCGCTGAGGCCCGTGGACGCGGATTGGAGGGCGATGTACGCCATGGTTCGTGTTCCTCAGGGTGCGGCGGGGTCAGGAGACCTTGCCGAGCGTGTTGATCGCTGAATCCATGAATCCGTCGAAGTAGCGGATCATCCGGGAGGCTCCCGCGGCCGCCCGCGAGGCGTAGGTGACCTGGAGGGTCGCCGAGACGGGGTCGACGGTCGATTGCTCCAGGGCGCCCTGCTCGAGGACCGCGCCGACGCGCGTCTCGAGGTTCACCCCGAGCGGGACGTTCTCGTCGATCTTGAAGAGGTTGTCTCCCGCTTTGCGCAGCGTGGAGGGGTCCGAGATTCCTCGGATGCGGAGCTGGCCCAGCTCGCCGCCGTCCTGCTCGACGCGCCCGTCGGGATGGATGATGAGCCTGCGGGAGGTGTCGATGCGGAGCTCGCGTCCGTCCTCGGAGAGCACGGGCTTGCCGGTGGAGGCTGAGACGAGGATGTTCCGGTCGTTGACCGCGAAATTGCCGTCGCGGGTGTAGGCGTAGTCCTCGGGGCCGCCGTCGCGGAGGACGAAGAAGCCCTCGCCGTTGATCGCGACGTCCAGGTCCTGGCCGGTGAGTTCGATGGCGCCGGGCTTGAAGTTCACGGCGTTAGCCCCGGGCCAGGGCCCGGCGCCGAGCTTCTCGAGCAGCTCGTTGGAATCCTCGTGGAAGAGGCCGTCCTCGATGGTGACGGGGTCGCGCTGGGCGACGCTCACGAAATCGGGCTTGTAGGCGACGGTGTTGACGTTGGCGAGGTTGTTCGACGCCACGTCGAGGCGGGCCATGTTCGTGAGCATGCCGGAGGTCGAGATGTACAGGCCGTAGTTCACTGCGCGCCTCCGTGTTCGGCGTGCGTGCCGACGCCCGCCGCCTGCGCGTGGAGCGTCGCGGCGATGCGGGCGGCCGCGAGCAGACGCTCGGCGAGCAGGCTCACGCCCACCTCGTCCGGTGCGGGTCGCCCGGCTGGGCCGGCGGTCGCGCCGGCGTGTCGTTTCGTGTGGTGCTCGGCGATCGCGCGGACCGCGTCGGCCGTGGGGTTGATCATGTCGGCACTCCTTGCCGTGGTGAGAATCCTTCACCCGTGCAGACACAACTCGCGTGCCAAACAGTTCCCCGCCTGCAATCAGGGATTCCGTCGCGTCAGTCTTGCGCGACGGCCTAGAGTTCGGGGTTATTTGACGTAGAGGGAGCGCAGATCGTGCGCGGTGCGGAGGGATCCGGGGGCACGCCGATGAATGACCCGCTGATGAGAGACTCGTCGCTCCAATCCTGCGTGCGCTCCTTCATGACGTTTTTGCGCGTCGAGTGCGGCCTGGCCCGGAACACGCTCGACGCGTACTCGCGCGACCTGCGCGACCTGGTCAACGACCTGGTTTCCTCGGGCGTCACCGAGATCACCGAGGTCACGCCGCGCCACCTCGCGACGCACCTCGCGGACCTCAAGAAGGTGCGCAACCTCAGCGCGAGCTCGATCACGCGTCACCTCGCGACCGTGCGGATGTTCTTCCGCTGGCTCCACGCCGAGGGCCGGGTCGAGGAAAACCACGCGCAGTGGCTCGAGAGGCCCCACACCTGGCGCCGCCTGCCGGGCGTGATGACGGACGCGAGCATCGCCAAGCTCCTGGACGCCCCCGCCCCGCCGGCCGCGCCGCCCCGGGGCAAGGCCCCGGTCCCCCTCTGGATCCGCGACCGGGCCATCCTCGAGCTCATGTACGCCTGCGGCGTCCGCGCCAGCGAGCTCGGTCACCTGCAGACCACGGACGTCCTGCCCACGCTGGGGGTCATCAAGGTCACCGGCAAGGGCAACAAACAGCGGCTCGTCCCCTTCGGCGCCCCGGCCGAGCGGAAGCTGGAGGACTACAACGCGGACTGCCGCCCGCTGCTCGTCCGCGACGACGGGCGGGACGAGGGTCGCGTGTTCCTCTCCCGGACCGGCCGCCCGCTCGAACGGGTCGCGGTGTGGCAGATCGTGAAGAAGCACGCGAAGGCCGCGGGGCTCAAGGGCGTGCACCCCCACCTCCTCCGCCACACGTTCGCGACGCACATGCTCTCGGGCGGCGCGGACCTCCGCGTGGTGCAGGAGCTGCTCGGGCACTCGAACATCAACACCACCGAGATCTACACGCGTGTGGACCAGCCGCGTCTGAAGTCGGTGCACCAGAAGTTCCACCCCCGCGCGTGAACGCCGGAGCGGCGCCGTCTCCGGTCAGTTGGTCTCCGCGGACTTGTTGCACGTCGTCCAGTAGGTGTGGACGTCCTTGAGCAGGGTCTGCATCTGCTTGAAATCGATGGGCTTGGTGAGGTAGCTGTTCGCGTGATTTGAGAACGCGCGCTTGCGGTCCGATTCCGCGTTTGACGTTGTCAGCATCACGACGGGGATGAGCCGGAGTTCCACGTCCGCCTTGACCTGCTCGAGCACCTCGTGCCCGCTCACCTTGGGCAGGTTGATGTCCAGGAGCACCACCATGGGGCGGGGCCGCTCCGAGTACCCGCCCTCCCCGCGCAGGTACTGCAGCGCCGCCTCTCCGTCTTCGACGTGATCGATCTGGACGTCCACGCCCTCGCTCTCGAATACGAACCGGATCAGCTCGGCGTGGGCCGGGTCGTCCTCGACAAGGAGATATCGCATCTGTTCTGTCCCGTTCATGATGTCACCTCGCACGTTGGTTTGAACTTTTCGGATGTGCCGACGGATTCCACACCGCTCGGCGACGCGTTCCGGCCAGCGGGCAGCGTCACGGTGAACGTGGTCCCGCCATCGGGCGGCGAATCCACGCGGATGCGCCCGCCGGCGTTCTCGACGATGCGCTTCACGATCGCGAGGCCGACCCCCGTGCCCTCTTGCGATTTGTCGAGCCGCTCGAAGAGCGAGAAAATCTTCTCGTGGTACTCCGGCTTGATGCCGGGGCCGTTGTCGCGCACGAAGAAGTCCACGGTGTCGCCGTTGCGTGTCGCGCCGATGGTCACGCGGGATCCTTCGCTGCTCGCGCCGTACTTCAGGGCGTTGGTGAACAGGTTGTCGACGAGTTCGACGGTGCGGTTCGGGTCCATGTGCACCGGCGGGAGGTCCCGACCGATCTCCACCACGACGGCGCGTCGCTCCGCCTCGTTCTCGTGCGACCGGACCACCTCGCGCACGACCCGGTCCAGGTCGACGTCCTCCGGATCGCTCGTGACGTGGCCGACGCGGCTCAGCTCGAGCAAGTCGTCGATGCACATGCGCATGCGCATGGTCGCGTTCTCGACCCGAGCGATGAGGTCGGCGACCCGATCGTCGCGGCCTTCCGCCAGGTCGTGCTTGAGGCACCCGAGGAACCCCTGCGCGGTGACGATCGGTGACTTGAGATCGTGCGACGCGGTGTAGACGAACCGCTCGAGTTCCTCGTTCGTGCGCTCGATCACCTCGTAGGAATCGCGCAGCTCCTGCTCGGCCTCTCGTCGCTCGGTGATGTCGGTCCGGATGACCACGTAGCGCTCGATCGTGCCGTGCGCGTCCAGGAAGGGAACGATCGTCGTGTCGACCCAGTAGAGGCGTCCGTTTTTCGCCCTGTTGCAGATCTCCCCGCTCCAGACCTCGCCCCGCTGCATGACGGACCACATCTCGCGGTAGAAGGCTTCGTCGTGCACCCCGGAGCTCAGGACGCGGTGCGTGCGGCCCACGATCTCCGCCGGCGTGTAGCCCGAGACCGCGGTGAAACGGTCGTTCACGGAAGTGATCACGCCGTCGGGGTCGGTCACGACCACGATCGCGTGCCGGTCGATCGCGAATCGTTGCATCCGCAGCTCGTTGCTCAGCTCGCGCTCCCGGGCGTACGCTCCCCTGCTGCGCTGCAGGTTGACGAGGATCGTGCTGAACAGCCCCGCGAGGAGCACCCCGAGGACGAGCGTGGCCTCGGGCCACGCCGAGCCCATGTCCGCGTGGAACCCGGGGAGGGGCGTGAACTCGATCCGGTAGTCGATCCCGTAGGGCGAGTGCATCGAGACCGCGGTGGCGTCCGTCCCGCTTCGGGCGCGCAGCGCGAACACGCTCCGGTTCCCGTGGAACACGCGCACGCCGTAGTTCGGGCTGAGCCACTCGAAGGTATCGTTCAGGAACTCCGCGTGATCGAACAGCACGAGGAAATGCCCGTCGTAGACGCCGTCGGGGAAGAGCGGCACGAAGACGAAGCTCTCGGCGCCGCCTCGTTCTTCGTCGACCGCCCGGCTCGCCCAGATTTTCCTCTCCGCCTGCGCCACTCGCAGCGCCTCGGCGCAGCGGTCGTCCAGGTTCAGCTGCCGGCCCGGTTCCGTGACGGCCCCGGCGGACGGGATGATCCACCGGGCGACGCCCTCGCGATCCACCCAGGTCATCCGGCGGATGCCCGAGATGTCCACCACGTAGTTGTGCGCGTCGCTCGCCCACGCGTCGCGGCTCTGCCCGCCGGCCTGCTCCCAGCGCTCGCGGATGCGCGTCAGCGCCATGAAATGTTCCTGCAAGTTTGTTTCGATGAGCAGTGAGACGTCCTGCCCGTACAGCCGCATCATGTTCTCGCTGCGGAGGCGTTCCTGGGCGGTCATCGTCTGCCAGCTCCAGAGGCTGAGCGAAACGACCGCGACGGATACCGACGCCGGCGCGAACGCCGGGCGGCGCCCGCGTGGCGTCCTCGCGGCACGAGCCGCGAGCGCGTACATCCCGAAGCCGACCACGACGAACGCGATCGATGTGTGCAGCGCCATGCTGGTGAACTCGCCCCAGGCGTAGAGCAGGGGCATATCCAGGAGGTACCCGAAGAGCGAGGCGCTCCCGATCGCCGAGACCGCCACGCCCGCGAGGAGCGACCACCACGCCCAGGACGCCCGGCACGACGCCAGGAGCGAGGCGATGCCGAGCAGCGCGAAACAGAACGCGGCGTGCGGCGCCATCCGACCGGGGTGCGACGTCTCGACCGTGATCGTGTGCTTCATCAGCAGCTCGTCGATCCCGAAATCCACGGACCGGACGTACTGAAGCAGGGTCAGCGTGCCGAGGAGCGCGAGGATCGTCGAGGGGGCCGCGATGAAGACTCCGGCTCGGCGCGACAGCCCGAGCAGGATGAGCCCGGCGAGGATGAACCCCAGCGCCGTGTTGAACTGCATCGGCACGAGGCTCGGCAGGACCTGCACGAGCGCGGGGATATCGAAGTACCACCCCGCGATCACCGCGCCGCCGATCAGGGCGGACGCGACACCGGCGACCTGTCCGATCGCGGACTTCATCCGAGAGCCCCCAAGCGTGTCGGCGTGCGCGACACGACATCCGGAAGCGTTGGGTTGGTGCGCCCCAAACTCGTCACGACGGGTCTCCTGATTTCTCGGTCTCGTGAGGACGGGGCGTTTGTGTTCACGTCGAATCACGCCGCGTGATTCTGCCCCGAAGAAGCGGAGAAACACACCCTCTGACGTCGACCCGACCGGAGGAGAACGCCCGTCAATCCAGCAAATCCGGCGCGAATACGCTTCCGCAATCCCCCCAGAAATCGCCCGGGGACTCTCGCTTGCGATTCACTCCTCTGAAGCGGGGGTTTTTCACATCGGGAGCGGACGGTCCGATTCGCCCGCCCTTCCCGGTTTAGACTGGCCGGATGCCGCCAGAGCGCCCGTTTTCCAAGCGATTCCCCCCCCTCACGATGGCGGTCTTCTATGGCGGGATCTTCGCGCTCTTCGCGCCGCTCGGCGTCCTGATGGTGACTGAGTTCGCGAACCCGCCCTCGCTCCTCGGGTGGCTCGTCATCGGCGGGTTCTCCGGGTTGACCGCCGTCGGTTGGGCGCTGGCCGGGACATGGAACTGGAAGATCGTGTTTCTCGTCGGGCCCGCGCAGGCGGTCTGGCCCGTGCTGTTCAGTGTCGTCGACGCCCCCCTGTTCCGCGGGCCCGGGCCCGCGCCGAACGTCGACGCGTGGGTCGTCGTCGTGCTCGCGGTCCTTGCGTACGTCATCTTCATCTGGTTCATCCGCAAGGAGGGCATCCGATCTCTGCGCATCGAGACGGAGATCGCCCTCGCCCAGCGGATCCACGAGGACCAGGTCCCGCCGATCGACCTGACGACGGATACCCTCGAAATCGCGGGCCGATCCGTCGCGAGCACCGAGATGGGCGGCGACCTGATCGACGTCGTCCAACGCGACGGCGCGACGGACGTGATCCTCGCGGACGTGACGGGCCACGGCGTCCGCGCGGGGATCATCATGACGATGCTCAAGAGCGCCGTCCGCACGCGACTGCGCACCGGGGGCGATCTTCGGGACATGGCGCAGGACATCAACGATGTCTTCGCCGAGCTCACCGACCCCGGCATGTTCGCGACGTTCGCGCTCCTTCGATTCTCACCGAGCGGCGCGAGCCTGATCAACGCGGGCCACCTGCCCGTGCTCCAGCGCCGCGCGGACGGGGCGGTCATCGCGCACGAATCCAACGCCCTGCCGATGGGCGTCGTCGAGGGCGAGACCTTCGAGCCGATCCCGCTCGAGACGCGTCCCGGGGACACGTTCCTGATCTCTACGGACGGCCTGACCGAGGTGCGCAACGCGGGCGGCGAGATGGCGGGGTCGGCGCTGATTGACGAGGCCGTCGCGAGGGGCGACGCGCCGGCGGTGATGGTCGACCGGCTGCTGGATAAAGCCGAGGCGTGGGGCGCGGCGGACGACGACCGCAGCGCGATCGCGGTGCGGGTGATCGGCTGATCCCTATTGCCGAGTGCCTGGTGCCTGGTGCCTAGTTCCTGGTGCCACCCCTACATCTTCTTCGACATGAACCGGCGCAGGTCCCGGTCGGTCTCGCGTTCCTTGATCGCCTCGCGCTTGTCGTGGCTCGCCTTGCCCTTCGCGACGCCGACGAGGATCTTCGCCCGCCCGTCGTCGTTGAAGTAGAGCTTGAGGGGGACGAGGGTGACGCCCTTGGCCATCGTCTGCTGGTAGAGCTTGCGGATCTCGCGTTTGTGCGCGAGGAGCTTGCGGGTGCGCGTGGGGCGGTGCTGCATCGAGCCGCCGTGGGTGTACTCGCCGATGTGGATCCCGTGGAGGAAGAGCGCGGGGGGCGTGTCCTCGGCGCGGATGTAGCCCTCCTGGAGCGAGCAGAGCCCGCCGCGGATCGCCTTGACCTCGGTGCCGACGAGCATCACCCCGACCTCGAGCGTGTCGAGGATGTGGTAGTTGTGCCGGGCCCGCCGGTTGAGGATCTCGCGGGCGTTGGGGTCGTCTTGTTTGCGTTTTTTGGCCATGCGCAGGGGGAAAGGATATGCGGGCGGTGAAAAAAAGACGAGCGAGCATGAATATGTGGTTCCGTGCGCCTAGGATCCCCGCCTCATGGCAGACGACCCCTCACAATCCATTATTACGCTCAGCATCGGCTACTCCCCGGACGCGGACGACGCGTTCATGTGGTGGCCGCTGGGCGACACGCACACCGGCCCGTCCGTCGACACCGGGCGGTTCCGGTTCGAGCACGTGACCGGCGATATCGCCGAGTTGAACACGCGGGCGATCGAGGTGGGCGACCTCGATATCACCGCCATCTCCATGCACACGTACGCCCGGGTTCACGAGCGGTACGCCCTCACGGACTGCGGCTCGTCCATGGGCGACGGGTACGGGCCGAAGGTGGTCGCGCCCAAGGGGACGATGAGCGTCGAGAAACTCGCTTCAGACGGCGTCACCATCGCCGTCCCGGGGGACACCACCAGCGCCTTCCTCGGGCTCTCGATGATGCTCGGCGAGCCGTTCAGATACGCCCGCGTGCCCTTCGAGGAGATCGCCCGGCGCGTCGCCGACGGGGAATTCGACGCCGGTGTCGTGATCCACGACGCCCAGCTCACGTTCCCGGAGCTCGGGCTCGAACTCGTCGCGGACCTCGGCTCCTGGTGGAAGGACGAGACCGGCCTGCCCATGCCGCTGGGCGGGAACGCCGTGAGCCGGGACCTGGACGAGCGGTTCGGCGCGGGGACGTGCGCCGAGATCTCCGGCATCCTGCGCGCCTCGATCGAGTTCGCCCTGGCGAACCGCGGGCAGGGTCTGGGCGTGGCGAAGCGGTTCGCCCAGGGGACGTCGGACGCGACGATCGACGAGTTCGTCTCGATGTACGTGAACGACCTGACGATCAGCGCCGGCGAGCGCGGGGCGCGTGCGGTGACGGCCTTCCTCGAGCGGGGCGCCTCGCTCGGGCTGTGCCCGGCGGTCGGCCGGGTCGAAATGGTGTGAGCCTTCTCGGGATCGGCTTCCTGATTTTCAAAAAGAATTGAAATCTAAGCCTTCGCGGGCTCGCGAGGGCGTATCATGTCGCGATGCACGCGGAAACGCTCCAAACACCCCCCACCCGCCCCGATGCGAGCGCCCTGGACGAGGGCCTGCTCATCGATGTCGCGCACGGCGCCGCCCGTCTGACGCCCGAGCAGGGGCTCGAGCTCCTCCGCGACGCCCCGCTCCACACCCTCGGGCGGTACGCAGACCTGCGGTGTCGGAACCTGCACGGGGACACGTTCCGGACGTACGTCATCGACCGGAACATCAACTACACGAACGTCTGCAGCGCGAAATGCACCTTCTGCGCCTTCCGGCGTGACGAGGGCGACCACGACGCGTACACGCTCGAATACGAGGACATCCACCGCAAGATCCAGGAACTCGTGGACATCGGCGGGACGCAGATCCTCATGCAGGGCGGGATGAACCCGGCGCTGCCTCTGGACTGGTACCTCGAGTTGCTCTCGGGCATCAAGGAGAAGTTCCCGGGGGTGCACATCCACGCGTTCAGTCCGCCCGAGTTCATCGAGTTCGTGAACTTCTTCGACCCGCCCGG
>CAJNJA010011118.1:3193-13557 GCA_905231915.1 Symbiodinium necroappetens | reverse complement strand
GTAGTAGTAGTAGTAGTAGTATTGCTTTTGACATTATGATTACTACAAAACCAAAACGAGATGAGGCCCCAAGCCCGAACGCCCAAGAAGGACCCGGAAGTGTCCTAATTTTCTCTATCATCGTTGACTTGAAGTGGCGTTCGGGTTTAGGCTTAGGAGTTTAAGGCTTCGGAACCTCGGAATGATATAAACACCTGACACCCGAGAGTGGGGACTGTGTTCGGGAAAAAGGTCGCCATATAACCAATGAAGCACAAGTATGCACAGAACTCAGTTCCTGTGTGTATGCATGCAAGCATGCAAGCATACGTGTGTGGACACATGCATGCATGCAGGCATGCATACAGAGTCCCGTACAACATAGACTTGTATATGAGCTCCCACAGAGAGACCTATCAATCGTCAAGCATTGGACCTAACAATCTGTCTATCTACCTGCCTAACTAGCTGACCACATGCTACACCGTAACAAGGTCTACATAACAAACTCGTTCTCGAGATCAGGCGAGATTCAGTTCCTTAACCCAGCGACACACAAACAACACATCCTAAAGCGCGGGGCACTTCTGCAAGCACCCGACCGCTCATTCCCACAAGGGAACACTACCAGCCTTCCCAAACTTAGGAGAGTTCATGCGGTGCCATGGAGTTTTATACGCACCTTCACATCCGTCCTCCATAAGGCTCTACCTTCTGTGCCTGTTTAAATGAGGGTTTCTTGGGATTAGGAACCCCAGTTTGCAGGGGCCTCTTGCTCAAGCACGCTACTCCGTAGGGTCCACTTTGGCGTCCCTTTGTTTCTGAAACTTCCCCCCCATACTCGGTTTCGGTGGTTTTGGAAGTTGTGGTTTTCGGGGTTCTTCTGAAGTCTTATTTCCCCAATAAGCCAGAAGAAAAACAGAGAGGCTAAACTTTCAGATGACCATTATAAGTTATAAGAACCCAAAAAGTGTAAAGGTAGGGTCCCGGTAGGGTATTGCTTGCAGCCCCCTTGCCTCCAAAATCGCAACCCTGCAAGCTGTTGAGGACCCCCACCCCCAATGCCCAGCCCAAAAAATCCCATGGGTGAGGAATCTACCCTAAAATATGGGGATTTAAAGGGGCTAGTATCCTTGTTGCGGTTTAAACGGGGCTTTGGAGTCTGCATACCGAGTTGCCCCAAATGCTGGGAACTGAGGATTAACCATCTCCCACCGCACCCGACACCGGGGCAGGATCAGGATTGCGGTGTAGGATCTCCCTAAAGTTCAGCCCCTAAAACCCTAGAGCTCTAAACCCCAAACTAAACCCTAAACCCCTAAAACCCAAACCCTCAACCCCGAAAACCCGAAACCCCTAAACACTTCAACTCAAAGAGCAGCCGCCCACCTGGCTGCCAGGGGCGCAGCGAAGAGCTGTGGCATGGCTGTGCTTGGGGCATCGGCCCTGGCAGGTTAAGTATGACAAGGGTTTAGGGTTTAGGGGTTTAGGGGGAGTTTAGGGGTTTAGGGTTTTAGGGTTTTAGGGTTGTTATAGGGTTAAAGGGGTTTAGGGGTTTAGGGTTTAGGAAGGTTTAGCCTACGGGTCCAAGTACCTGACTATCTTAAGATAATCTCCAGTAACGGACTCCAGTAGTAACCTGAATCACTACTATCCCAAACCCGAGTATATACCTGATTATTGATTGGGCCCTTTGGACCGGTAGGGTTACATCTGTTATGGAGTAAGCAGTCAGTACAAGTAGGTTCAGAAATTGCTGTAAGAACAACATTTTCTTGCGAGGTGCCACTGGCTTTGGTCCGAGACGAGACTTGTTCTGCGACGCTTCAGCTGTAATCTCTACGGGGGTATTTCATGCCTCGGAACTGATATCTAAGCCCTATAAGCCCTGACCAAAACCTTGTAGAACCTTTTGCACCCTGAACAAAGCCCGAAAGGAACTCCAAAAGCACTGCCTGGCAGCAGAATGTGAACCGGATCCGTGGCGATGTGCTTTTCCCGGCACCGCTGCAGTTCCCGCTCCACTTCCTGCTGTTCTCTTCAGGATTTTGAGGTTGACCCGCACCCGCCCTTCATCCCCAGCAGAAAGCGGTTTGAGAGATGAGTTATACATTCCTTTGCATCTATGGGGCTATAAGGCACCCTTACTATTGCTTTGCGACTTCTGGATGGGTGGCTACAGCTTTCACACTTCTGAGATTGGGGTTGCTGGTGTTGAGAGTTCACAGTTGCCGCGCGTTCTCAAACTGCGGCCGAAGTTCTGCGTGGCTGGGGAACCGAATGGCATGGATGAAGCACTCGATGCCTCGAGCAAGGCAGCCACAGAGGTGAGAAGTTCAGCCGCCTACAGGTTGCTGAGCCTGAACACCTAAACCGCGTTGCAGCAAGATGAGCGTTGTACGGAAGAGGTATCGGGTTGCTCTTGCCCTAGAGTCCTAGAATACTCGACCCAAGTGAATGATAATAACAGCAACCATAATCATGACCCTAAACCCTAAACTCCTAAACCCCCTAAACCCTAAACCAATAATGGACCTGTTGAACCCTGAAAGATGGCGAGTCTTTTCGGAGCAAAGGCACGCAGAACCGCCTCCCATTCGTGGGCATAGGTCGCTGCAGCTTCCTCTTGGGCACAGTGCTTGGATGCCAGGATATTATATTATATTATATTATATTATATTATGGGCAGCTTAGGTTCAGGATCCTCCAAGTTGTATGGTTTGGGGAGGTTTCGGGAATTTTCAGGGCTTGAGGCTTGTTGTTCAGCTTTTCGAGCGTTTCGAGCTAATACGTGCAAGATTAATCATAGGGGCCTTGATAATTAGATTAGGGTTTTGGGGTCCAATATACTTTAGATAATTACACTAAGAAACAACCAACATAAATAGTGTTGGCTGTTGGTAATAACTTAGGCCCCTATATTCATGGCCAGAGTTCAGACTGCCGAGGCTCTTAGTCGGAACATTTATGTCGGGATACCTTGGCCCCGGACAAACAGGTAGACGGAAGATGCAAGGTAACCCTAATTCAGGATTATGAGCATGTGTGGTTACAACGGCAAGTTAGTGAAAGAGCCAACCCAAATAGGAGAAACTGTCGAGAGACCGTGTAACTTAAGAAAGCCCCGAAGCCCAAACCCTAAACCCGTAAGATCCTAAATCCCCAAAATCCTGCACCCCTGAAGCCCTAAACCCTAAAAATCCTAAACCCTAAACCCCCCAAAGACACAGGCAACAACGAGATCGCCTTCGCTGCCGCCAGGGTGACATCAGCGAGAGAACTCTTCGACCGGAAGCATTCATCATATTGCTCACCTGGATTGGATAGGCTTATTAAACTCCTTTCAATTCAGACCAACGGATTGAAACCTTCATAGGGGCAGACTATACTAAACTCTTAATAGCGGAAGCACGTTCACAAACGGGCTAGTTCTCCCAGTTCCACTGATTTGTACTCTGTGCTGCGGTTTCCGAACACTCGATTGCGCTTCAGCTTTATACATCGTTGCTCATATCAAACCAAACTTCGTTTACCCTTAAACCCTCTGGACAATAACACTACACTCTAAACCTTGCCTATAAACCCTCTTGGCCCTGCAACCCTTAAGCCCAAGAGACGTCGCGACCACCAAAGACTTTATCAGCCCGCCAGCCACTCTAATCCCCGTGCATAAATTCGCAAAGAAACTCCAGAAGCCCTAAGCCGTCGCATCATCGACAAAGGTCTTTTATGCCGCGTAACCGCAGATTCCATAAACCCAAACCTTAATGCCCAGACCCCCCGCAACCTAATACTCTACAATCCTCCTCCGCCCTGCATAAGATAAACACACCTTACAACCCCCTGAAAAGACGCGAATAACTTGATAAAGCAACCGTCATTTAATGACCCTCTAAGCCGTTTACCAGGCCCTCTACCAGAAGCCAGGCCAAGCTGCAGCTATGGGCGCGGTGCTCTCGGCAAGCTTCCTGGGCTTGTTCGGTGAAATCTACTAGGTTCAGGGTTCACCGGAAGTGAAAACCTTAGACTCTTGGGGGTCCAAGTCGCCATTTTCGTACATAAACCCGTGAAAAAACTTGGTTTCTTGGGGGGGGGGAGGGTTAGGCAGGCGTAAGGAAACACTATCCCAAATGAGAAGGAGGCTGTAGTCTTACATGATGGCTCTCTTAAGGGAATAAGGCTCATCAACTACGCAGTATGCCGTGGTGTTGCCATGCAATGCAAGAAACCCAACAAAATGGCATTACATACCCCGAACATGAAACAAACAATTGAACTACCAACGCATACTGCATACTCAGCGATGGTTCTTAACTTCTTATCTCAGGACCCAAAATCCCAACAATAAGTACATAGACGTCTAGGGCCTAGGGTGTTGAGTTCCTGCAAGGATCCCAAAAATCTTGCCAAACAAAAGCGGACCAAAGAGAAACAGGTTCAACACAGGGTCCCCGATCTAGTGCTTGCAGAACCCTAAGCCAAGCATCCTTAAACCCCCCCAAATCTGAAACGGAAGAATCCTAAGCCACAAGCCGTAAACCCGAGACTCCTCAACCCCCAATGGCCTTAAACCCGAAAGCCGGAAGTTTGTGTTCTAGAACCCTAATGCCTCAGAAGGCAGATTGAAGGTGGGTAGGATTACGGATCCCTTGTATCAGGACCCTCATTTGGGCTTAACCCCACCTAATATCAGGGCCTGCATAATTAGCCTAGGGCTTCGGGCTCTTGTGTAGTGTAATGACAATAAGAGACCCTTAAGGCATAATATGGATGATTAGTTATGCTGCTACATTATCAAGACACTAACCCTAAACCCTAAAACCAGCTACCTTCATCCTTAGAGACGAAATGAACCCTAAAAGGGTCTAGGGTTCATCTACCATATAGGGATTCATAGTATAAGGGTATAGGCCCCCCTACTTTTAAGGGTCATTTGGTCCCTAAGGCTTGGATCACTGGGAAGAGCCAAGCTTCTCGCTCGAAGGACGCCTGGGCGGCGTCACACTCGAGCCTTCGCAGAAAGCATCGGGTCTTGGAAGGTTTATGCTAATTTTATAGGGTTTCGTAAAGGCTTGATTATGGATTATTATGGTAACTTACAGGGTTTTGCAAAGGCTTGATTATGGTTTTTAGTAATTTACAGGGTTTTGTCAGCGCTTGATCTCCACCCCCACACCTGCACCCCTACACCCTGCACCCCTGCACCCCTACACAACCCTACCCCTACTCCCCTGCAGCCCTGCACCCCTACAACCCCTGCATTCTTGCACCAGCCTGCACCCTGCACCCCATACCCTGCACCCCACATCACGGCACCCCTGCACCCTCCCCTCACCCCTGCACGGCGCAGGGGTGCAGGGGTGTGGGGTGAAGGTGGGTGCTGAAGGGGTGTAGGGGTGGAGGAGTGCAGGGGTGTAGGGGTCGGGGCGGGTGCAAAGGTGTCGGTGCAGGGGTGCAGGGGTGCAGGGGTGTGGGGGTGTAGGGGTGCAGGGGTGTAGGGGTGCAGGGGTGTAGGGGTGTGGGGTGCAGGCGTGCAGGGGTGTAGGGGTGTAGGGGTGTAGGGTGCATGGGTGTAGGGGGTGGTGGGGGTGTAGGGGTGTGGGTGTAGGGAGCTTTATTTTTTAAACAAGCGATGTAAACTTTAAACAGAACTTGTATACTATCTCTGTGGCTGCGGGGGCTTGGCCGCCCTCCACTTATTTAAAAAACTTCCCCGTACAGTTTGTGGCAAGCTGGGATGCGGCATTACGCGCTGTAAGTGTTGAAGCCGTTCAACAGCAAACGAGACAGATGCAGCTGTCGGTGGGAAGTGGAGGTGATACCTGCACCCAGGACCGCAAATATCCCCTGGTGCAGACATCGTGGCAGCCGGTGGATATCTCATCGGAAATCTCTGCTGCCAAGCACTACATGCCGGCTGGTGCAGTCTTGGAGTCATGCTGCAACTTCCAGCTACACTGACTTACACCTGCAGCCATGACTCCCTGACACTGAATGCTTCATGAACCTCTGAACCGCTAAATCGCACTTCCGAAAACCGACACCCGAAACCCCTCGCCAGAATGGGCAGCAAGCGGCCGCTTGTCAAAGTACTTGCACTCCATCTCTCGACAAAGGTCCTTCCATTTTTCATCTAATCTTCCGAGTTCTACAGGGCTAACCATGCCGGTTTTTTAAAGTGAACCTTCCCGAACTACCGCACGGTGTGCAGGCAGCACCGTGGGAGCTAACCTGAAGGCTCTACTTATCAATGCGAACAGAGTTCGGGATATGTTCGGGTAGAAATATGCCTGGAGTGTAAGATCGCAAATTACTTGGGGTGTACTATGAATTCCAATACATGACTTTTTAGGGACCACAGGGTACTACTATCATTAGCCATCCCGAACCCTATGTTCAAGGTCATGGCGACCGGCTCTTTGGCCTGAAACTGCAGATCACAAGCGTCAACATGGAAGGTTCCAAGACTACACCTTTAGAAATCGTGCTCGAAATCCCATCAGCAACAGAAGCAATACCGGCGCTGTCAGTTCTGCTCATCTTACTCGCTTCTGTTGGGGTGAAAAGCCCGAACCTCAAGAGCCCCCCACCCGAACCCAGGCTGAACCAGAAGTAGGGCGGCTCCTGCTCCTCGAAGGAAGGAGTAGTGTCATTGCAGCGCAGCCTCAAGCCAAAGGTCTGTTTAGGGTTTAGGGTCAGCTTAGGATTTAGGCCTGAGTAAGAAGTCAGCCGCGTACTTATTTCGAAAGTATTTCAAGGCTGTTCTTCGGACTCCTGAGCTTTTGCCCTTACTGAACAGCCGTTGTATTGCTTCATTCTCGGTTGCGAGGTGCAGTGCCGGGCACTCGTTTCGCTCTCAACGGCAACGACAATAGCACAGGAGAGGTCAAGTAAACACCCTGGATCCTGCTTGCAGGTTCATGGGTAGTTATAAGTAGGGCTATACAAAAGGCTAACTGCAGTTATAACTTATATTCAGGGACTGATAACCCCATTTATAACTACCCATGAACCTGCGAGTAGGTCCTGAACCCTGCGCTCCGACCGGAAACTAGCAGTGTCCCACAAGCAGCAGACCTGAATGAGGCCCAAGGGCTCGCAGTTGACAGGTTGTATATATATATATACATACATACATACATACATACATACATACATATATATATATATATCAATACATAAACAAACAAATAAATAACATAAACAAATAAATAAATAAATACATTACATAAACAAATAAATAAATAAACATATATATATATATAGACCCTGGCCCTAAACCCTAAACCCTGATACGCAGGCCGCAGGGATGATACGCCGCAAAACCAAGGGCTAATAGGGATTACCTGAACTCCAAACAACCTATATTCTCAAGGACTTATGTAAGGAAACCATCTTCAGGAACCCGAAAAAGCGTAGATTGTGTGGGGTCCAGAGCAAAGCCTAAACCCTAAACCCGGAAGTTTCATGCAGTTCAGGGCTTAGGGCTGCATGCGAGCTGAGCGGCGCTTGCTCCCGAATGCGATCCAGCTTCGCCTTTTGGGAACACCGGGTTTAGGGTTTGGGGTTTTAGGGTTTAGGGTTCAGGGTTTTCGGGTTTAGGGGGTTAGACTCTTACACTGAGCGAGCATAGCAGGTGCGCCGCTCCAATGGCTAATGTTGACGCTGTTCATCTGTACCTGTAGTCTCCGTTGTAATTCCTTGGGGTTTAACCATATGCTTGTAGTCAGGATCCTATAAGGTAGCCCCAACAATACGAACTACAGTCGAGACTAGAGGTAGACTGGTACCCTAAACCCTAAACGCACCTGGGGTCGATTCTGTACCCTCTGCCGGCCTTAAAGAGGTCTCGGGCCTGGCGAAGGTAGTTTCCAAGCTTCCTGGCATTTTGGGCTTTTTAGGGTTTAGGATTCAGGGGTTTAGCGTTTGGGGTTCAGGGGTTTAGGGTTTAGGGTTCAGGGGTTTAGGGTTTTTGGGTTTAGGGGCTTGGGGGTATCTAGGGTTTAGGGCTTTTTCTGTTTCGCGGCCGCGGGCCGCTGTGGGGGGATGGTACAGTGCTTGCGGCATGTGCTCGCAAAATTCTGAAAGCATCAAGAACGGGGTTGTTTCGCCAAGCTGACTAGAATCAGTCTGAATTGAAGTTCACCCTAACCGCTATAGGATCCAAAGACGTCCGTGCGAAAGGTGTTTGCTTGCTTTCGTTCCTGTCTGAGTGGCGAGGACCAAAGCCTCGCAGAACAGTCTTCTGCGTTGCGGTTCAGGAACTTACTATAAATCTATAATAACAATAATAAGGAAACCCAAATACTTACGGTAACTATGGTTCCATTATGATAACTTAAACTACGTTCCTTTAACAGCAACCCCGTCATTAGTACATTGTTGTCTGGAGCAGTCGAGTTGCAGGGGGTTTCCGGGCGATTTTAAGGCACACGATTCAGGGACAAAGGGTTCGCGCCGTCATTTGGGTAGTTCTCTAAATGAGGATCCCTTTTCTAGGCCCCCGAATATAGTACGGCACCCTTACAAAAAGGAACCCTACTAAAAGGGACCCTAATGTAGAGAACTGCCCATTTGAATTTAGGGTCCGGGAGTTTCGGGTTGAGTCGCAGCTGGGGTCCAGAGCTTAGGGCTTAGGGTGAGTTCTTGGGGCCGAAGTTCTGAGTTTTCAGTGGAAATGCCATACTTTCAGGTTGCCTGACCCTAAGCCAAAACTTTAAGCAGCTGTCAACGAGTAGTATCACAAGTTGCATGCCATGCATCATCAGATATGAATCACCCTAAACCCTAAACTGAACCCACTGAACTTCCCAAAGGTTTCTGCCGAACTCCGTAAGCAAGACCCTTACCCTAAGGTCTAAGGGTCCAAGTAGTCCCTACTTATGGTTCTTGGTAGGGAGACAAAGTCCCATAACCGGGAGTACTTGGATTCTTCGGGTTATGAGCAGGAGATTAAGAGCTTCAGGCAACACCCTGAACCCTACGCCCTAAAAGAAATCTTAAACCCAAAACGGAGGCTCTGCAACACTGTAGGGACTTTCTTGAGTTTCACGAACGACATGTTGCAAATGTCATCGGCCAAGTTGCGGTCGTCTGATGTCAGCTGGCATTTGGCACAAGGCATGTGGTTCCGGAAAGGTTGCCTGCACGCATCTTGCAGACGACATTCAGCAAAAGCCCCGAACCCCAAAACCTTCTTCTGCCAAACTCTACTATAGAGGCCTTACTAGTTAGAATAGGGAGGGCTTTGGGGATGTCTTCTGCCATAGTTTACAATACGGAATCCCAATATACAGTATTGGTAATTATTTAGGCCCCCTTTTTTTCGACGGTAGGTCCGACCACACTGCGCTCCGGCTTTAGTCCGTGCAGCTGTAAGTGCCGAACATGCAAAGTAGAACAGGGTTTAGGGTTTAGGGTTCAGGGGAATACAGAGCCATTACATCAATGTTGCGGAATATGCAACCACGATTGGGCAGTGCTCTGTGTAGAGATGCATCATACTCAAGGACACGATTTCGGGTTTCGGGCTTAAGTCTAAGTTTAAGGCTATTCTAAAGCTGGAACCTGTTCAAGCACCGGCCAACCACTCCACGTCTCCCCAAACTTCGGTTGCGTACATCAGCCGGTTTCTCTCTTCCGCTGACCGGTGCGAATCCGCGGCTTCGGCGTCGCTGTTCCAGCTCTCTTTCTCCTGCCCTGCCCAGCCCCCCAGACTTCCTGATGCTGGCACGTAGGAAACCCTCCCAAATGCCTCTATTAAGCACCGAAACCTGTGAGCTCTATATATCTTAAACCATATCAACTATACACCTTAAATCGGCAGACACCTATATCCTTGTGCACTTTTGGCCGATCGGCCTACAACAGACTCTACGAGTACGGCTGCCAAACCGAAACCGCAATTTCCAAACCTCTTTTCCAAATCTGATAAGCCCTCTGAATCCGCAAGCTATAATCCCAAAGCTCTCAATCCCAAGCAAAGCGACCCTAAAACCCTAAATCAAAAGCTGTGAATCCCAATGTCCTTAATCGATCCCATTCCCAGCTACCCTCACCACTGAATCCTCGATCCACTTTGTATCCCTGAAACCCATCGTGTTTCATAAAACTCCTAAAACACAACCGTTTCATAAAACACTACTGTCTCATAAAACACGACACGCCTGCAATCCGAAAGCTCTCAATCCTGGACTCAGAGCTCCCCTGAACCTAAGGCCTTACTGCCAAAGGGCTCAGTTCTGGTCTGGGATCTTCACGCCTGGGTTCCCCTCAGTAGCCGCTCAGTCCGGCTGGTTCTTAGTAGGGAATGGGGGAATGGATTATTGGGACTACTATAGGGGACCTTGAAGGGCTGTCAAAGGGATCCATTCCCCCATTCCCTA
>CAJNJA010011117.1:0-13831 GCA_905231915.1 Symbiodinium necroappetens | reverse complement strand
TATAGGGGTTTAGGGTTTAAGGTCTACCTGGACCCTAAAGAACCGCTTGGAAACCTTTTAAATCCTCGTGCTTTCCCGGTGCAGGTAGGGTTGGGGGTTTAGGGAAGGAGGGTCTTGAATATGTGACGAACAGAGTTCAAACTTGAAAGAAGCTTACACGCATCCTATGACGCAAAAAAGCATTTCAAGCCCAACAGTTTTAAACACACTCGCCACTTAAAGCCCATCACAAATACACCCTAAACCCTAACCCCTATACCCTAAACCGAGCAAGTACACGGGCCCCACGTTAGTTTCTAAGTCCCAGCCATTTCTCAGAAGCCAAGGAACCTCGAGACTAAGGCCGGGGGCTCTCTCTCTGTTTTTGCGTTATTTTAGGGGCCTAAATTGCCGAAGTAATTACCAATGCTAGCTATTTTGTTTTGGGGGTTTAGGGTTTAGTTTTTCTCTTTTTTGTTTGGGAGGGGGGGGGGCCCTAATAATAGTTATTATAGTTATTACAGTCATTATAGTTCTAATGGGCCCCAAAACCCTAGTAAGGCCCAATTACATTACCTTTCAGGTTTTTGTGGGAATTTCAGTCAGCGGGCTTTGTGGGGATGAGGGCAATGTATGGTCAAGGGATTTACAAGGCGATTTGGGGCGGCTCAGGGGTAAGGGCGGGGGTGCATGCACGCGGCGGGCTTCAAAAGGCTCCTTTATGACTTCTATGGCTGATGCTCAAATACATGTTATGTTAAGTGTTCCTATCATACACCCCACAATCATGCGGCCATAGCCCACTCTTTTTTCCGGGTTTCTGGCTATGGGTAGCGGGTATATAAAGTTTTGCAGAGTGTTTCAGGGAACCTCCAAAGGAATAGTTGCCACCCTCCGAAGACTTTCTAGGATTTAAGAGGGTGCCTAAAGGGTCTGAATAAGGGAGTCGGGTGACTGTTTTGGGTGAACTCCCGAGAACCTTAAACCCTATCAATGAGCCCTCAAAACGGAGGTCCGGTTGATCTCGAAATTCCAGCTGTGTGAGTTTCAGCTTTGGGTTTCGAGTTTAGGGCTTAGGGTTTATTATAGGATTCATGGCAATGGGTTTCGGGGGTTTTGGGGCATTGGGTTGGGGTTTAAGGTTTTGTGGGCCTTTAAAGCGGTGGCATGGCTTCCAGTTTTAGAAATGTTGTGTTGTTGTGTTTCTGGCTGGTCGCTCCGAGTGAGTTCTCAGGATTTAGTGTCTACGGTTTGGGGCCTTGTTGTTGGAATGAGGGTTAGGATTTGCTGGCATTGCAGTGAGTCTTCGGAGTTGTTGCTTGTTGCATTCAAGATAAAGGTACCTAAACCCTACGGACAAGTGAAGAGCTCAAGGACCTCGACGAGTTTTCCGAGTCAGTCCATCGGATTGTGGCAAACGCTGCGAAGTACCACGCCGCGCTCGGCAAGGAGTCTTGGGTCCCCATCCTCTCTGTCACAATGTTCGTGGCATTCTCCGAACTGGGGATGGTAACGTAAGGGCCTTAATAATTAGAATAGTGTTTTGGGGTCTCCTCATTATACTTCTAGTAGAATATACCCCCAAACAATAAACTTATATAAAAGCCCCTTATATACTAGCCAAGAGTTTAGACCGCCCCAAAACCTTATCTAATTATTAAGGCCCCTTATATATTAGCCAAGAGTTTGGACCCAAGGCTGCCGGTGACTTCGCTCATCCAACTGCCTCTGCCGGGGAGGTCAAAGCATGGCAGGAGCGAGGGCCAAGGTCCTATAAACCCTAAAACCCTAAAGCCCTAAAACCCTAAGCCCTAAACCCTAGGATATTGCTGATGATGTAAATCCTTAGCATTACCTTAAGGGTTTAGGGTTTAGGAATTAGGGTTTAGGGTTTAGGGTCTAGGAATTAGGCTTTAGGGTTTAGGGTTTAGGACTCCTGCATTACCTTAAGGACCCGAAGCTATGGGAATTGTGGTATATTCCTTATTACTTAGTCCTCCAATACCCAACCTTTAAACTTTTTGGGTTCTTATAACTTAGTAGTAATCTGAAAATTTAACCTTTTATTTCCTTGGCTTGTTGGGGAAGTAAAACTATGGGCAATGCAGGATTTATATCATCAACCATAGACCCCAGCACCGTGAATGAAAGGGCTGAAGCTGCGGAGACAGCAAGGGCCCAGCAGCGGCGATCCCAAAATCAAACGGGCACAAGTCAAGCCCCATTTTGTTTTAAGGATCTGTAATATAGTGCCAATGAATAGGAGTGGCCTACTTAGATGCATGCCATGTCTGGTCTAATTTGTAATTCGTAATTCCGTTGCCGCATGCTTCAACTGCTGCAAGCTCTGGTTTTGACAAAGTAGGGATGGACGATGTTTGGTACATGTCCTTAAATGTCAATGAGGTTATTGATTGGGTAGGTCCTGGAGAACACATTTCAGTTTTCACAGATGAGGATTTGGCCAGGAGTATTCTTACGGGGTCACTGGTCCTCTTTGACTTGTATCTGGGGATATTCCTGCCGGACCCAACCTAAGAAACCGAGAGTTCATGAAGATTACAGGACGTCGGGCTGATGGGAGGGGGCATATCCTGATTAACAGCTTCTTAGTTTCCCAGGGGCGTTTATTGCTTTGTGTCCCATTTCCCGATGTGAGGCTGCACCACGGCGACCTAAGCCCACATGCCCCTTCTTTTTTTGTCCGGGTGTGAGTGCCGAAGCCCAAAAAGGCAGTCGGGGAATCTCTGTTCTCCTCCACAGACAGCGAAGGTGCCCCATGTAAACTCCTGCTGTCACAGCCTTGACGGCTCTAGGGTCCATACACTCCAACAGCCGATAGATTCACTTTGAAGTACCTGAATTAAAAAAAATTCTGTCTTGTTCGTAGTCAACGTATTGCGTAGTTTTGTTATCAAAATGTCTGCCTTAGACTTACATTAACATTCGCATTCTCGTTACTACTACTAGTATTGTAAGTACATGGACCTTAAAAAGGGCAAGTTCGGTAAGTCAGGTGCAGAGGGAGATGGCCAGCGCCCGTGAGCATTGCAGCCGCCAGGTGCAGCAGGCCAGGGAGTTGGATACTGCTCTAAACCCTAAACCCAGGGTTTGGGGTTTAGGATTTAGGGTTTAGGGTTTAACCCTAAACCCAGGGTTTGGGGTTTAGGGTCCCACTCAGCAACAGGTGATTGATGTTCGTAAGAAAGATATACAAGGCCGCTGGATAGTACCCCGATTGTAGATTGCTACCGTATGGGGGCAGTACCCATCCAGGGAGAGCGTAGAATCATTCCGAAACCTCCAGGTTAATGTAGTACCTATAATGCCTTGAAAGATACATCTATCTAGGTTAGGGTTCAGGGGTTGAGGGCAGGGTTCCATGAGTGGATCTCTTTTTTTAAAAAAGTGGTTTGTGAGTTTTAATCATCACGGGACGTAGGAACTAAATCTATTCACTCAACTTGTGTTGCAGTTATCTGCAGCGATAGCGATGGGGCTATGTAGCCAGAGGTTTGTTTTGCCTTTGAAGTGCGTGTGTCCTAGACATACAGTTTGACCATACAAGTGTTTGCACCTTGATACACGCACACGGCCACGTACAGAGAGAGAGAGAGAGAGAGAGAGAAGGATAGAGACAGAGCGAGCACAGACAGCAGAGAGCGATCGTGAGTTGTGCACAGCTACCGTTTGTCTGTGTCGTGACTAGACTAGATGTAAGAGCTTGCACGTGGTGCTTGATAGAAACATGCATGAGTTGGTACATCTGGCTGTTGCATGTTTTTGCCAGAGATTTTTTCGACATATTTGAGTCGTAATGACCGGTACAAGTGCAGGAGCATGCGGAAAGGGGGGAGAGAGGGTTGGAGAGAGAGAGAGAGAGAGCAACACTACAAGAGGAGGAGGAGGCAGAGGAGAGGAGGAGCAGGGAACAGGGAAGCATGGAGGGGAGGGAGATTCACAGTGCTGTGAACCCTTTGATACCTCTGACACAAACGAGCCTTTGGAGGTGGAGCTCGCTGTTCGCAGCCCAGGAGTTTAGTTTGCAGAAGCTGGGTTGGGAATCTGGGGGTCACCCAAGGATTTTTCAGGCTTGTAACCCTCACAGCATTGGTTTTTGGGATTTAACTTTTACAACTGTCTTCGAACCAGAGAATAGGCGTAACCATCTCACGATTTTTTCGTGCAAACTCGAAGACCTAAACCTTAACACCCTAGACCCTATTAACCCTAAGCCCTAAAACCCCAAAGCCCGAAAAGCCCTAAGACTCTAAACCCTCACTAAGCCCTAGAAACCTAAGCCCCGGAGCCCCGTCCCCGCCCCACCCGCGGCCTTCCACACTCACAGACTCCCCAGAGACTCCCATATACCTTAATTAAAGGAATATACCTTAAATCATAAGATTACGGCCCCCATAATTTAAGTAATTTAAAGTATATTCCTTAATTGAGGGGTATTGGGCTCACAGACTCCGTGGATCCCTGAACCTCAGGAGGCAACTGCCAGGTTTCTCCGACCAGATAGATACCTCAAGTTATTATAGTAGGATCCCATGATTTAAGGTGGTATCGGGGCTTCGGGTTCTTTATTGTAGTTATAGTAAAATGTACCCCCCCCAAAACCCCATTCTTAATTGTTAACGCCCCTATACATTCCACAACTATCGCCTTATACTCAGCATGAAATTGAGCAATAGAGTAGGTCTCCTTTGTCCTTTCTGGGGTACTATCATTCCTACAATACACAATTATCGCTTATACCCAGCATGAAATGAGCAATAGAGTAGGTCTCCTGTATCCCTTCTGGGGTTCTCTCATTCCTATGAACTCCCGAAGGTTTACCTTTAGATCTTCTGGGACACTAGACGAGCAAGTATGCATGAGGAAGAGTTTGGGCAGTTGTGGGTTTTGGGGGTGTAGTATGGTTTCGTGTGGGTTTAGGGTTTTAGGGTTTAGGGATTAGGGGTTTTAGAATCGTGCTAGGATGCCTGCGCACAGGTGTCAGGAGGCTTACAGGGGCCTTTTTTTTTGCGATGTCCTTTGTTTGATGCAGGATTGCTTGAAATAAAGCAGTGCTGCTTCCCAGCTGATCGGCGGAGTCTGGGTTCATACAGGTAGTTAATCCTGACATGACCTCGGCAGTGGCTTTTTTTGTTCCCCAAAACCCCTCGAAGATTCAGTTCTCTTTCCAACCGCGTGGCCACGATATGGAGTGCGGCGCGGGAGTAAGAGCGTTGAGAGTCATCGGCGTCCAACGGGTCCCCGGGGTGCGGGCGGGGCGGGGCCCCACCGGGTGGGTCGCGATAGGGGGTGACTTCTGTCCTGCATCTGAGGAGGGCCGCCGGGCGGTCCTCTTCGTATGTATACGCTACAAACGTTCGTGCAACTACTCACAAGATTTGCTTTGTGAATGGTTGTTGGGTCCCCGGGTTGACCTTGTTACCCAGAAGCCCCATGCCCTGATCATGCACCCCTCGCCCAGACGGACTTCTGCTTTAGCCTCAAGCTACCCGAGCCTTTTGAAAACAGGTGTCCTTGTAGGCCTTAGAAACGTCCTTAAAGCCGAAAGCCGAAAGCCTAAGGCCCGAAACGTCCCTCAACACGACTGGGAAGACTCCTTTGGGAGGGTCCAAAAAGTAGATCCCCTATAACTTGGGACCTTAAACACTACTGAAGGATAGGGTTTAGAGTTTCCAGGTGTAAAAGGGTGGAGGGTAATTACTTTAGCGGGAACCCCTGCAGGGATCTATATTCTCGGGTTAGGAGGCCCTGAAACCCTAAGCCCTATAAAGCCTGACTGAGTCCTTGAAGCTTCGCGAACAAGTGGCTGATGCCGTGGAGCGGGTCCCGTGGCATGGGGCAATTGTAGGGTTCCTTATAAAGGGATCTATAAGGGTTTGTATACGAATACTATAAGAGTTCTGTATGGGTAGTTCTCTAGATTAGGATCCCGTTTTTAGTGTCCTTTTTACAAGGGGGCCGTCTTATTTGGGGGACCTAAAAAGGAACCTTACTAACATGCAGACACACCCTTAAGTTGCTTAGAGCTTCAGGTTTTTGGTCCGGAACCTCGAAGCCTATAGAGCTGGAAAGGGTTGTTAAGGGTGTGCAAGTGGTGCGCAGTTCCGGTATTGATTTCTTGCATTCGGGGCTTGGGGAGGCGGATTAGGATTTAGGGCTCGGGTTTAGGATTCAGGGCAGTTTAGGGTTCGTGGGCTTGGGGATTTAAGATCTCAGGGTTTGTTGTCGCAAGTCCCCTTCAGTCTGAAGCTATGTATTATGCCCTCAGTGCTGCGTTCCAGGGTCTGGGCTGAAAGCCTTAACAGCCCTAAACCCGAAACTCTCAAAGCCACAAGCCTGAGCCAAAAGCCCTAGGGCCTTAAGGCCCCAAAATCAAAAGCCCTAAAGCCTGACCTGCCTTGCGCGAGTGTGAGAGTCGAAAGCCTTAAGGCCATTATAGGCCTCAAGCCTAAATGCTCCAAACTGTATAAACCAAGCCCGACGCGCCTCGATAGCCTTCAAAAAGGCATTGAGAGCCCTACGGCCTCAAACCTGCCCTTAAACCGTGAAAGGCCCCCAAGGTTTTAGGGTTTATAGGGCGAAGCCTTAAAAGCCCCGAACCAGGTGAAAGTGGTGGCAGACGGTATACAGGAGGACTTTGTGCAGGAGCAGCCGTCGGGATTGTTCAAAAACATGCCTGAAGTTTGCAGGTTGCCGTTGCGACAGCTGCTGTTGCTATAGCTTTGCACGCTTGACAGCATGCTTTTCGACCAGCGGAACTTAGTAGTGAGCACGATGTTACCAGGGTTCCAGAGTCAGAATTTTGCGCTTGAGGCAGTCGGAGTCAGGGTGCTCGTTGCTCGTGATGCTGTGGGTGATGACGGCCTTTGGTGACTTGGTGAGGGGGCGGTGCTGACGACGGAGATGTCTTCGACATGTGGAAGTTGGTGGTGATTGAATCAAAACCCTAAACCCTAAACCCCTAAATCGTAAACCATATTGTGACGGTTTTGCTACCTGCAAGACTACGAAGCAGATGCGAGTGTGTGCCTTTTCAAGAGCTCTTGCAGTCCGGCTTCTATGCCGGCATGTAACCCCTAAGTTCAAGCTGTAAGAGGGGAGTAGGGCAGCAGGACGTGCTGTCAGTTGTCTGATAATCTGCTCCTAAGTGTGCATGTACCCATAATAGTTCCCTTGGGCGCAGGTACTAAACCAGCAGATGGGCTAGACATGTAGTAGAGTCGATACATGTTGCGCTTTTGGCGATAAGCTATCTCCTATAAAACTGAAAGTGTACATTTATTGGCTTCTGAACTCGGCAGTTAAGTAGAGGTCTGGGAAGCTGGTAAAAGCATCCAGCGGGTTAAGCTTTAAGATATAGTCCCCAAAGCAATAGCATGAAGTAAGCTCTGCCCCGAAACCCTGCTCTAATGCCCCTTGATTCGACAGCCTGGAATATGCGCCCTCATTCCTGGGAGCTGAACCTCTCAGTCTCAAACTCAAATCCCAAAGCTCTCATAGGAAAGACAACGCCGAGCAGACGAGGCACATGCCAGGGTTTGATGTCAGGGGGCGTTAATGTAGGGGCCAAATCATTACCAATACATACCAATATTATTCTGGGCTTCCTTATTACATTATAAATGTAGTATCATGAGCCCCAACACCTTATTCTAATTATTAAGGCCCCGAAACCCCAAAACCTTATAGTAGCCCTTACAGAACCCGTTAAGGAACCCTTTAAAGGAACCCCAACACCCTACTCTAATTATTAAGGCCCCTATATTATGTTGCAGGGACTGCACAGCTTGACGGTTTAGGCTGTATTGTTGTTGTCGTCGTTGGCGGATAGGAGTTTGAGTCATCTTTCGCCTGTTCTGGAGTACCCTTAAAGGAACCCTTAAGGTACCCTATAAAGGCCCCAGGATTCAAGGGGATCTGGATCGACGTGACTCGAGATGGAGGGTTTCAAGTCGAGCTTGAGTTGACAATGGCCTCGATGTCGTCCCTTGAGCTTCTAATGGCATTGTAGCAGCGTTCTAGTGTTTGTTTCCCACTTCAGGTGGCAGCGATTTTTCATCATGGGCATTCCAGGCATGCTGGCTTCAGCACGCCCGGAACGCTTGAACAGCTTGCAAGACTAGCCCAAACCCCGATAGTGGGATTTCAGAAGAGGCATATATCTACCTCGAACCACAGGGCTTAAGCCCTATTGTAAACTACATGCGAAGGCCCGAAGCCCTAGCCTCAGGGCAAAGGTACCCAAATATTATATACTTTGGCCCCAAAGTACCTATATAGGGACTACTTTAAAGCCAAAGTATATAATATACTATTTGAGTACATGGACCCTTATAGGCTTATAGGGCTAAATCCTACGGCCCTAAACACTAAAACCGCAAGGCCTCCTCGGTGGCGAACGCTGCCGAGTCGTTCGGACGAAAGCAGCTCGAGGAGCCGATTTGTAAAAGGTAACACAGGGGCCCTCACTGTTGAAACAGGGTTTGGCGGTATAGTATCGCAGAACTTTACGTTGGGAGCCTGACCCTGCAGAAGTGCCCATGGGTTCATAGGTTTAGGGTTCTGTTGGTGGCGGTTAGGCTATTTTCTCGGTGGAAAAACTTTGAATCGCAGCAGTACTTTAGGGAAGTCATTCTGGGTGTGCTTCTGCACGTCGCATGCTAAGGGGGGCCTATAAAATCGATATCCTTTGGCGCGTAAAAGGGCGGATGTCTCGATATCGGACCCTAACAGAGACCCTCCTCAACGGTAGGATCCCTGTCACCAGGACACCTGACATGGTTGGGGGCTTTGGAGCTTGACGGTTTGATGCTTTGGGGATCAGTCAATGTACGCGTCGGAAAGAGATACCTTTCTATCGTACAGCTCCTTAGGTTTATACAATTACAGTATGTTTATACACACTCTATCTGTCTATCTGTCGATCTATCCATCTATCTACCTATATACCTATCTATTTATCTAGATAATCATTCCACCCAACCTGATTCTCATGATTTTTAATTATTAACGCACCCATAGAAGATCGCCTCAGTTCTCTTCTTCAAGCCAAGGTTTTGCGTATCCGAAGTTCGCGTGTTTGAAGCCCAGCCCCTGACGCGCAAAGTTGCCTTACGACCGCCGTGAAAAAAACATCTCCTGCGCTGGTGACAAGGAGTTGAGGGAGCACTTTGTGAAGGAGCTCGTGGCTGTAGAGGCGCCTCTCTCTCTCTCTCTCTTTCGGGTTTAGGGTTACACTTTCTGTCTAGGGTTGTTGGGTCATATGAGAGGCCCGGAAACTTGGTATTGGTATTCCCTGGTCCTCATCGTCCCTATATTGTGAACAGGTTCTTCTGTGTTTCGGTGCTTGTTTAGGATTATGTGCACCTACGTGAACCCTAAGTTTTTAAGGGTTTATACAAGGAGATCATAATAAGGAGCCCTTGCAAGCCAGGTTCTTTAGGCTTCCAAAGGGTGATAAGACAAGAAGTGCGAAGGTCTGAACGCGTAGTGCTACACCCTTATGCTCCCATATGACCTGTCTATGATATACTCTCAATCTTCAAGGCCCCTGAACCCTAACTTGAAACCCTTAAACGCAAAGAGCGAGAGTGAGCGCCGAAACACAATGAACGTGTCGGTAAGGCACCGAAATAGAACCCTAGGCGCAGGTTCGGGCGGATGTCTAGACCGGAAGTCAGCATTGACTCAAGGAAGTTTGGGGGGTTTCAGGGCCTCCGTTTCTGAGATGAAACAGTGTCTAGAATTTTTCGGTTGGGGTTTGCGGTTTGGGGTTTAGGGTCTCAGTGTTGAGGGGATGTTCCTCTATCTGATGAAGATGCAGTTGAGCGGCTGCAGGACCAATTGGGAAGGTCTGTCGCGACAGACCTTTGTAGAGTCCTAGACTTTACATCCGACCTAATACTAATACCGAAGCCTTAATGTTTGGAAATGGCTTTCTCTTACACTCCGTGCATTGTGATACGAGAATATACCCAATAACCCGATTCTGATTATCAAGGCCCGTAGGCGTTTCTGGCTCGGCCTTGGTGTCAGGATAACAGCTGCGCTTGTGAATCAAACGCCTAGCTACACGCAGGCAGCGCGTGGAACGCTCAAGCCGGAACAGAGCTTGTTCGAATCAACTTTTCCGAGGTACCTTCCAGAGGAAATATTTTCAGCTCCAGCTGTTCGTTGGTTTAGGGCTCGATGTCAAGGTTCAAGAATCCAAGAATATACAATTACAAAACCCCAAGCCCAATTCTACCAAGTTGCCAATGTCATGTCGGCGTCTCTGATTTGAATCGTGGTTCGGCTCGCAAGTAAGATTTTTAAAGCATAGGGACATGATAGGTTCGTCATTCAATGTTATATACTTACCTACTAGAGCTGTCATCTTTGCTAGCCTGAGTGGGGCAGGGCCGCATGCTGAACCAAGAGTCCTCGGTGCGCCAGTTCGCGCGCTTCCGGCCAGTTAACTTCCTATGTGTACATGCAAGATTTGGGATGTTGTTGTTTGGGGTTTCTGAGACAAAAACGTTTTCGTTTTGCAACGGGGGGGGGGGGCGTCTTGTGGATCGCTGAGGGCTTTTGAGAACACCAGGGCAGCCAGGCGGGCTTGTCATCACCAGACTCTTCTGCGCAGTGAGGGCATTTTGCCAGGGCATAGGTGCGGAAGAGGGAACATGCTCTATATAAGTTGTTGGTCTAAACCTTGCCTTCAGCCCCAAACTCTGTGTAATATGAAGTCACCGCGGTTCATCGCCGTTGCTCGTGGGTTGTGCCCTTGGCATATAGCACACAGTTTAACTGTTGAGCGCTGAAGTTGCCCCTCATGCACTGGTTTCGTGCTGAAGACAGGGAATTAGCATCGCAAGCAGACCTTAACTTTACATGAACAGGGCTTTGAGGATTTATGGTTTCAGTTTTTTGGGCTTTGGCTTTTTGGATGGTTTCATTTTCTGGGTTCATGGTCTATGCACCTGAAATTCCTGTGGTACTTGCAGCTTGCGCAGCTGCTGGTTCTAAAGTCACTTCTATTCTATCAGCATAAAGGCGACATGAACAAAGAACTTGACCCCCTTAGAAACCCTTCTGCTCATACCGCAGACCCCAAACTAAACCCCAAACGCCCTAAACCTTAAGACCTACACTCCAACCCAAAGCCCTGAATCCGAATCTTGAAGGATCTTCAACCCCAGGCCCCAGCGGCCCAAGCCCCAGAAGCGCGGCAGGACGGAGCAAGCTGGGCAGCTTTGGGTATCGGTGCAAGATCTGCAGGACCCCGGCCCCTCCCTTAGGCTTAGGGATTAGGGTTCTATGAGGGTTCGGTTAGGGCTTAGAAGTTCGGCGAGAGAGAGAGAGAGGGAGGGCATGGGTTTATGTTTTAGGGTGTGCAGGGCGAAGTTTTTTTGTTTCAGTAACCCTTCGCAGATCCTTGAGTTTACCCCTGAAAACGCCAACCACTCCGAAAGCAAATTTCAAAGCATTAGACCCCTTCTCTCTTAACCTCAACCCTATAAGCTAAATACTAACACCTAATTCCGTTTTGTTAGCTCACACTGTTCTTCTTGGCCGTGTTTTTGGTGGTGGTGGTGGTGGTGGTGGTGGTGGTGGTGGTGGGGGGGGGGTGGCGGCAGTGGTGGTGGTGGGGGTGGTGGAGGTGGTGGGGGTGGTGGGGGTGGTGGGGGTGGCGGGGGTGGTGCGGGTGGCGGTGGCGGTGGCGGTGGCGGTCATGGTGGCTGTGAGCGTGACGACGACAGTGTGTACACCGCTCAGACTGTGATTCTATGTTCGCTGCCACTCGCTGTGACTTATTTCGTGTCATTGCCATATTAAGTGGTCATCGTGTGAGCATGTGCTTTCATCATCGTCATGCTACTCAGTTACGTTTCGGGGCCGAATCAAGGTTTGGGCATGTCAGTCTTCGAGCAAATCAAGGGTTGAAGTCTTTAGCACGTAACTGGAAGTGATGATGCAATCAATGATGAATAATTGTTGCAACAGAGCCTGCAATCCGACAGTCATGCCCTGCGTAGGTTCATAAATTAACAACGGTTCTAAGGTTTAGGGTGTAGGGCCCCCTTGATAACACTCGCACTAGGAAGCCACGAAGAAGTTGGAGAAGCGGACAGCCGAGCTTGCAGACACAAGCTTGCGCTTCGGCTGAATTCAGAGAGACCTCAAAAACCCCAAACCCCCAACCCTAACAGATTGATATCATGTTCTAAACCCTAACAGATTGATATTGTGTTCTAAACACTAACAGATTGATACCATGTTCTCTAAGGTCCATTCCTTAACTAAAGGGCATTGGGATCCCCAGAGCCTGAATGATTTGAACCCGAGAGACTCCTCAGAAGGATCTCTTGGCCTTAGTTAGTGGCTCTATAAAGGCTCTTATACGCTGTCATAATGTACATTTAACGAAATAAATACATATATATATATAATATTATTATATACACCCATGCAGGTACTTTTTTAAATGGCTGTCCCTGCTGTCCCTCTGAAACACAGGGCAGAGGGCCCTGTTTGTTATTTTTGGTTTCACGGGGCATTACTATATTTTGGGCGGTTAGTGACAGTGAGAAGTCAGAGTTTCGAGCGAATGGCACACCATATATGCTTTTAACATATTATGTTGTTTATGTTTCCATTATGGTTCAGGGCTCTGGGGTTTAGGGGTCTATTTTTGCAGTCTTCTGTGACATTGATTTTGGTCGAGGTTGCAGCCTCAACCCTAACCCCCCCGCACCCTCGCACGAGTGATGAACATGTTCTCAAAGGTTCGATGCTTCTCCACCGGGATCAAAAGGTTTTGTGAGCAGTTCAACAAATGCCCTAAACCCTACCTGGACCCTATAGACCCTATCTTTTCAGGGTTCATTATGATTTCCTTGTACAAGTCCTTAAAGGTAAGTTTAGGGTCCAGGTAACCAGCAGGCATCTCAAAGCCTGCACGGCAAGCTGCATGTTGAAGCCTGGAGATGGGCTGACTGTGCAGTAGACTCAAGCACTTGGACTCAGAAATTGGACCGGGCAGCTTTCTAGATATGATTTCTCCGCGCAGCCGGCCATATGACGTAACAGGCGACTCCACAGTAATGGCTGGCTTTGTTTGCCTATCCCGCTCTCCCTCTCTCTCTCTCTCTCTCTCTCTCTCTCGCTCGCTCTCTCTCCCCCTCTTTCGCATTGTCTCTAGGAGTTCTTTGTGCAACGTCTTTCCGCGCTCGCACGCCGAGGTGTATACCTATATCTGCTCAGGTACGTATAAAAGGGGGCTCCGAACCGATCGACCTGAAGAAGCCCGACCCTCGACCCTACAACCTCATGTAGGAACCTGATTCAGCAACCCTGGCCCCATAATCCCAAAATATCAGGCTTCATATAAAAAAAACACCCTAATCAAAGCCCCGGGTCTCTGAGCCACCTTTTTTTACTTGAAGGACCGTGGGATGGCGTGGGACTTAGCAACTGAGGCTAGAAGTAAGGTAACTGTACCAATGCTTACCATGTAACCCCTAAAGCCCTAAACCTAATTCACCCCTAAGGCCCTAAGGGAGGGTTACCTATAACAAACCTCTAAACCCCAAACCGGCCTAAACCCAAGTTTCGTCCCATGAGCCGGCAGGTACCCTAAACCCTAAAACCCTAAACCCTAAACCGGCAGATAGAGCGCTGAGACCAAACCGGAAGCCCGAAGGCCGAAACCTTGTAAATCCTGACAGAAGCCCTTTGGTTCTGGATTCAGGGTGTGGGGTTGAGGTGTTTGGGCTTAATGTAGGGGCCTAAATCAGTACCACTACTTTGTTTCTCTTATTTTATTTATTTTTTTTTTTTTTTTGGGGGG